>JAEOAE010000178.1:0-19371 GCA_036365155.1 Meriones psammophilus
ATGAATGTTTTTTGTTCCTTTGGCCTTCGTTCACTACGTTTGATCACCCTCATCGACACACCTATGAATCCGTCTAGTGTGCATGCATTTCCACTCCCCTGCTCTCTCTCCACGCTTCTTCCTTCTGTAAATGCCATCCAACACTCTTCTGTTCACATTTGAATGACTCTCCTTGCACTCCTCTTCCTCTATACACTCACACGTATGTGCCTCTCCTGAAATGACACACCCCAATCACTAAAACATCCTGGCCTATATATACATATATATATATATTTATATCGCTCCCCTATATACATGCATCTCTCTGCTTTTACATATATATATGTATGTATATCTGTCTTGCTTTCTTTCTCTCTGTATAGATGGATGTCTTCTCTCTATGTATGTGTCCTGCTGCGTTGGACAGATTTGCATGCATGCGTGCGATGTGGAGCAGCAGTCGCTCTTCGTGAGGGAAGATGCATGCGTGTATAGGGAGCTGCGCTTGCTTGAGGAGAAATCCATTGCTGCATCTTTTTGCTGCTATGTTTTTCTGCAGAGCTCTGCAGCTATTTCCTCTGCTGCTGCTGCTGCTGCTGCTGCCCCCACGTGCTCCTGCTGCTCCTTCCAGGCGGATTGCGCGCCTTGCTTCCTCCATTGTCCTTCCCACTCTCCCTTTCCGTCTGCTTCTCCTGCTGCTTCTTTTGAGAAGAGCAGCACGATTTCTGTCTCACCTGCAGCTCCAGCAGCAGCTGCTGCTTCCATGCGCTGGCAGCTGCAGCAGCAACAGCACCAGCGCCGCCCCAGCAGCAGTATTCCCAGCAGCAGCACTCCCAGCAGCGTCAGCCAGCGGCAGTAGCAACAGCAGCAGTAGCAACAGCAGCAGTAGCAACAGCAGCACCACCAGCAGCCACAGCACCAGCAGTTCTCCCAGCAGCAGTAGCACAGCAGCACCAGCAGCAGCAGTATTCCAGCAGCAGCAGGAAGCTCTCTCTTTGACACGGCAGCGTCCAGCAGCAAGACACGAGATGCAGGAAGGATTTGCAAGGCAGCAAAGAAGAAAGAGTGCGGAAGAGGGAGGACGACCTTTAGTTTCAACGGAGAAATCTGTGTGCTGCGCCATCTGAGGTGCGCTGTCTGCAGAAATACAGTTGCCTTAAAGAGAATGTCCGCTATTGAAGCTGCTGCTGCTGCATCTTCTGCAGGTTGCTTCTTCTGTTGCTGGCTGCTGCTGAACTGTTCGCTGCTGCAGGGGCATCAGCACGTCCCGCTGTGGTTACCGCTGCAGAAAGCAGCAATTGCAACGCGTGCAGCAGAGCGTGTACTCTGCGCCTGTTGCATGCACGACAAGCAGCTATATTCTCTCAAGGAGTTCAGAAGCAGCAACAGCAGCACCGGGTTTTGCTGCTGCAAGGCAGCACCACCCACAAAGCAGCGCTTCACGACCATCTCCACCCGGCAGACTGTTCTCAAAGATCTTCAGGCTGGTAAAGCAACTGTCCTTCTCGAGGTATAGAGAAAAGGTTCTCCATCTCAACTGTTCTTCCATGTTCCTCTGTGGCTGCTCTTTATGCGACTGCTGCTACTCATCCTACTACGCTGCTCTTCCTACTGTGCTGCTGCTCTCCCTGCTGCTGCTGCTACCTCTCCCTGCTGCTGTTGCTCTTCCTGCTGCTGCTGTTCTTATATATATATGCTGCTGCTGTCCTACTTCTCTTCTTTCTGCTCCTTCTATAGCAGCTATTGTCTCCTTTGTCTGTCTCATGGACACTGCTGCATGCAGCAAAACAGCAACACGACCTGCCGGCTCTGCAACACTGGAGCCCGTGCACGAAAAACTGCCTGTTGTCGTACTAGGGACGCGTTACGCAGGATGGTCAGCAGGATGCAAACGCATCGTGCCCAGTTTCTCTCTTCTCGATGCAGCGTCCAAAAAGTTCTGGTTGCAGGCTGCTGCTGCATCCTCCTGTTCCTGTGCATGCAGGCTGGGAGCCTTTGAAAGCGAAGCATTTGATACGCATCCCGCGCCTTCTGCCGCCACACGAACAACAGCACCGGATGTGGAATCATTCAGCGTCCAACAGCAACAGCAGCAAGAGAAACAGCAGCAGCAGCAAGAGAATTAGCAGCAGCAGCAACAACAAGCCAGCAACAACAGCAGCAACAGCAGCAACAGCAAGAACAGCAGCAGCAACAGCAACAGCAGCAGCAGCAGATGCGCAGAGCAACGGCAACAGCAGCAACAGCAACAGCAACAGCAGCAGCAGCAGCAACAGCACCGCAGCAGCATGCAGCAACAGCAGCAGCAGCAGAGGCAGCAGCGGCAGCAACAACAGCAGCAGCAGCAGCAGCAGCAGCAGCACCAGCAGCAACAGCAACAGCAACAGCAGCAGCAACAGCAGCAACAGCAGCCTCGTTTGTAGTGGAATTAGTACTGCGTGAGGCAATATGTAGTGAACTGCATAGGCTCCTCCGGAAGTTCAACGGCATCTTTGCGGCCTCTCTGCTGCTGAAGCAGCTGCAGCAGCAACAGAAGCTGAAACCCCAGCAGGAGAAGACAGCAGCAACGAGAGGCTCTGCTGCACAGAGGCAGAAAAACCCCTAACAGCGGCGTCGTGATTGCTCTTCGCGTCAGCCACAGCTGCCCGCAGCAGCTGGAAGATGCAGGTCAGAGGACTGCCACAGAGCTGTGGCAGGCGCATCATCTTCTCCTGAATGACCTCCAAACAAGACTTCTTCGCCAAGAGGGAAGAGGAGAGCATGCACTGCTGAGCGCATTCGTGGAACGGAGGAGTCGGAACACCTGCTGCTGCTATTCAGTAAGACTGCTGGAGACAGCGCACCTGCAGGAGAAACAGCTGTCGTGAAGAGAAGCCTGCAGCAGCAGAGGCAGCAGCAAGGAGCAGCAGCAGGAAGGAGCAGCTGGTGCAAGTTGCATGCAGCAGCACAACAGCAGAAACGAGCTGCTGCAGAGATTTTCATACTGTCATCGTTGGGCGCCGCTTCCGCTGAACAAAGCTCAAAAGGGACAGGATGCAGCAGCGGCAAAGTCGCAGAAGCAGAAGAATGCCACAGCAGCAGAACGCAGGAAAAGTCAGCAGCAGCACCAGAAACAATAGCAGCAGCAGCGTGCAGAAGCAGCAGCACGAGCTAGCGCAGCATCAACGAGAAGCGTCAGCTGTTGCATTCTTCAAGCCAGCAGCAGCAGATGAGGGAGAAGCAGTTAGATTCAGAAGAAGCGAGGGACTGCTGCACAAAGATCCAGACTGCTGTGGACGATGTGGAAGAGCTGCGTAGGGAGGTGTTAAGGGCCGCTGCAGCAGCAGCAACCGTTGATATCGCCTCCCGCTGGGCTGCGCACCGGTGGTCGCACGGATAAAGGCGTCCATGCAGCGGCAGCAGCTGCCAGTGCAGCTGCCAATTAGCAGGAGTTAACTGGTCCAGCAACCAGCAAAACTCTGGCAAAACGGTGCTGTTAGCAGCAGCGGCATGTGACAGACGCGTTTAGCCAGAAGCAATAAGCAAATAGCAACAGCAGCAGCCACCAGCAGGCAATCATCGTTCGCAGACAATTCGCAACAGCAGCGATCAGCAGCAGTGATCAGCAGCAGCAGCGATGAGCAGCAGCGCAGCAGTGGCTGGCAAGTGTTTTTAGAGCACCACCAGGGCAAGAATAGGAGCAGCACATCAGCGCAAGCCTGAACAGCAGCCGCATGAACAGAACTCAGCAGCGCATGCACCTGTTGGAGGACGCAGAAATTTTATTTGTTGCTGATGCGATCGCTGGCAGCACAGTGCTGTTTCAAATGAAAAGCAGCCACTTTCATCTTCTTGTTCAACAGGCGTCTTCTCTGTCTTAGAATCTATTTCTTCCACTTCTGGATCTCTGTTCTTCATGACAAATGACATGCGTCGTTGCGTTGCGCTCTGTACACCTGGGAAGGTCGTTGCACAATGCAGCTGTCTATGGTCAGCCCCTATCAGACACTCCTAAATGCTTAAGGATGTTGCTGCGCCTAAGAGGATACAAATTTTTATATATATATATCCTGAATAGGTGCTGGATATATCTCGTGACAAAAGAGGAACTTTTCATTTTGAAGGTGTCCTGACTGCTGGGTAGCTGATGCTTTGCTGCGCTGCTGCAGGTGTGTCAAGTAGTCTCCTACCTGAACAGAGCTGCTGCACACGCTGTCGCTGCAGCAGTTCATCTCGCCGTCGAATAGGCAGATGCCAGCAGACGTGCCGATGCTGCTGCGAGCCATTGCTGCTGCTGCTCCCTGCTTCCTCTCGGCGCCCAAAGCAGCAGACACATGCTGCCACTGCTGCAGCAGCAGCAGCACACACAGCTGCCGCACCAGCAACAACAGCAGCAGCAGAGCAGCAGTAGTGGCAGCAGGAGGCGTGGTGGCAGGAGCAGCAGGAGCTCGCAACAGCAGCAGCACGAGGTCAGATCAGCAGCAGAAACAGGAGCAACACCAGCAGCAAGAGCAGCAGCGACGGGCACCAGCTGCATGGAGTGGTGAGAAGACAGCTCCACGCAGACGCCTGTTCTGTGGTTGAATGAACTGCAGCAGGAGGTGGATGCAGCAGCAGCAGCAGCATTATACTGTTCTTCTCATAGCAGTCCGCGGTCTCTACCTGTTCCCCTGCAAAGAAGCCTGCAGCAGCAGAAGGCTGTCGCAGCAGTAGAAGCAGGCGGCTGTCCCAACTGTGCTTCGGCCGCTTCTTCACCTTCAACCGCTGTTCCTGCAGATCGTACCTACAGACGCTGCAGAAGCATCTTGCGCCTGACGCTAGATCCTCCCCTGTTGCTTGCTGCTGCTGCTGCAGCAGGCTGCTCCTGCCGTGTCGCTGCTGCGACTGCAGTGCCTGCTGCTGCTTCTCCCCTGCAGCGGGCTGTTGTCAGCTGCTGCTGATGCCAGTTCCTGTTGCTGCTACGGCTGATTCCCGCGTTGCGTGGGGTTGTTGCGCGCAGCAGAAGCAAGGAGAGCAGCAGATCGATGTGCGTGGTGTGCTGCGCCTTTTTCTGCACAGCGCAACGCCTCCCCGCTGCATTTTCTGACTCGAGGAAAACACTATTCGAACAAGTGAAAGAGCTGCTGCTGCTGCTGCTCCATTCTGCTGCAGCACTACTGTTGGTCTTACCTCGAAGGGACGGAGGGTGCTTCACCAGAAAAAACGAAGAAGAAACAGAAAACCTTTCCGCTCGTTTTCACGAGATGCTGCAGCATCCCTGCAAGACGCATTTAGCTACTTTTCTGTATACGGCAGCAACATAGGACGTGCTCCATCTGCGTTTCCCGCTCCAGCAGCAGCAGCAACAGCGTCGTATTCGAGTTCTGCAGCTGCAGCAAGGTGGTCCCCTGTGGAAGGCTGTTCAGGTCTATCTCTTTGCAGGAGGTGGCTCTCACCACGGGCAGCCACAATTTCAGGTCTGGGCTCTTCGTATGCTGCGCCAATCTAACGGCAGATCAGTGTTTTCCTACAACGATGCAGCATCGCCTATATCGTCACCTGTGCTCCAGCAGAATTTCTTTGCAGCTTCTCTACTGCGGGCTGTTAGCTCTGCACCGCCTCCTGGCTAGCTGTGCATAGCAGCAGCAACGGCATGTGTCTCCTGGCTTTCAAGTGCATGCGCCTCCTGGCAGCGGGGACTTCTAGCGCTTTGCATGCAGGAGTGCTTGACTAGTTCTTTGCATGCACGTCTGGTGGATGAAAATTCTTCTGCATGCAGGACCACTAAGATCACGATGGATCTCTGATCTTCCGCCTTTTCCAGATATGTTAGTCCTGTTGCAACTCTGTGCGATGTGGCTGCTGCTGCCTCAACGGTGGTGCTGGTGCTCAGGCGTGTTGCATTCTGTTCCCGCTCAACTACTGCTGTTGGTGCTTTGCAAGTGCTGCCCTGTTGCTGCCGCTGCTGCTGCTGTACTTGATGCTACCCTTGCTGCTGCCCAGGCAATGCTGTCGTTCCTTTAGGCGCCTCACTTTCGCTATGTGCTGCACTCGACTGCTGTGTTCTACTGCTGTCTCTGTTCTGCTGTTGCTGCTGCTGCCTCTGCTGCTGCTGCTGCTGCCCTCTGCTGCTGGTGAGGCTGCCCAGTGTCCTACTGCATGCCCAGTGTCGGGCTGCTGCTCATCTTCTGGTGCTGGTCGATGTCGTGCTGCTCCGACTACTGCATCTGCGCTGAATGCGCTTGTGCTGCTGAAGTGGTGTTGCTGCAACACACGGCCTGCGCGCAGGCGTTCAGGTGTACGTACAGAGGCAGGAGATTTATGAAGCAGCAAAGTCACACCGACAATCCTTTCTGCTGGATTAGCAAACTTTCCATCACCCCGCTGCAGCTTCTGCCTCTCCACTATCCTCCCTTCACATCTGCTGCTTCTTTCTCTCCTCCTGCTGTTTCCTCCCCAGCAGCAAACATGTCCCTCTCATATATGGCCAGCAGCTGCACAGCCTCTAGCTAGGAAATCTTCCTCCTGCTTCACGTGCTGCTGGGCTTCTTCTTCTTCTTCCGCCGCTTTTCGTTGTAGTCGTCCTCTGTGACCACCTTCGAGCAGATGCAGCAGCAATGAACTTGGAGCAACGGCAGCAGCACCAGGAAGGTCTTTGTGGGGTCGTCAGCTGTTCAGTGACATTGCAGCAGCTGCTGCTGCAGCCTACCTGAAATCGTAGCAGCAGGCAGCAGCTCTGCTACTGCAGCCCTCTGCGCACCAGCCAGATTGCGCGTAGGTTCTGCTGGTCTACTATTGCTCCTGAATCTGCAGTCGTGCCATTACACAGCTGGGCAGCAGCCATACATAGATACCTACAGCTTTCCATACAAGCAGTGAATACCATATATATATATATATGTCCTTTCTTTTTTTAATAAATAGACATACCTTTGTATCTCTGCATATATATATATATATATATTTGTATATATATATATATATATTTGTATATATATATATATATATTTGTATATATATATATATATATTCTACCATATATATATATATATATATATATATATATATTGATATGTGTTATTTGTAGGTATGTCTCGAAGAATGATGAATGATAAACAAGGTCTGTGTGTTTGGTGCCCGTGGATGCACCGGAACGCATATTTCCGGTGTATTACACTTTCGTACGTTGTTGATGGCAGTCTTTGAGGACGTTTTCCTTTCTGAATCTGATGCCCTAAGAATGAATCTTCGTGGAGTGACTTCTCTGCACGTGGCCCGCTCTTCATTGTCGTCCTACTGTTAACAGGTTACCGCGCGTGCATGTGTCTCCATTCGCCTCTCTGTACTTTTAACAATAATGACCTTGCTGTATCAAACACCAGTTGCTGCTGAGAGTCTTCTGCTGCTTCTTTTCTGTTGCTGCTGTTTGATGTCTGTGGTGTCCGATTAAGTCCTGCTGCAGCCTTCCGCCTTCTGCTGTTACACCGCTAGAATCTTCTGCTGTTGCTTTTTGACATTCTGTTTTTGCTGCTGTTTTGATCCTCTGCTGCTGCTACTGCGTTTGAATCACCTGCTGCTGCTGCTGCTGATTTGGGTCCTGGGTGCGCTGCTGTTTTTGATCTGCTCCTGCTGCTGCGATGGCGTGCAGGTGCTGTTGTGCCTCTGCTGCTGTCTGTGGCGGCGTTTTACTTCGCAGAGTCCGTCTCGACTTCAGCAGATCGTACATTTATAAATGATAGGCCCAGCTCGTCGGACACTTTAGTCCAGGTCAGGGTGTATTCTGCTGATCCTACACTCAGCTGCTACGTGAACTGCCTGAGAGGCTTTGCTGCTCTACTTGCTGCTGCTGCTGCATGCATCTGCCATCTACGTTTCCACTGTCGACGTTGTCTGCTCGAGTGCTGAGACTGCTTTCTGCGCTGCTGCTATTGCTCGAGACGGCGCCTGCGTCGCTGCCAGTGGAATTCCACTGCTGCTGCTGCCTCGTGCACACTTTTTTTGGTGGTGGTGCACACATTTTTGCTGCTGCTGCTGCTGGTGGTGCTGCGCTTTCGCTGCTGCTGCCGCTGGTGGTGCACAAGCTTTTGCTGCTGCTGCTGCTGCTGTTGCAGACACCTTTGCTGCTGTTGCTGTTGCTGCTGCTGCACGCAGACAGCGCTGGGAGTGCTGCACGTAGAGCAGGTGGAGACTGCCCTTCGTCTCGGCAGTTTTGCATGCAGCGGCAACGACGAGGGGAGAGGAAGAGCAGCTGCAGCAGCAGCAAAGACACGAGGGAAGAAGAGAAGGAAAGAAGAAAGTGGAAGTGTGGGAGATTTGGTGCGCTCCTGCTGGGGGATTGATACTGCAGCACGTTTTTCCTCCTTCCTTCTTCTTGAAGATCTGCTGTACGTACCTCCAATGACAGCAGCAGCCGCGCAAACAGGTGTTGATCAACGCTAAGTCCTGTTGCTGCTGCTGCTGCAACAAACCCAGCGTAACAGAAGAGCGCGATAACCATGCTTCTCTGCTGCATAACAGCAGGACAGGCTGCTGCTGCAGCTCGGCTGCTGTGGAAGAGACGAAAAGTAGCTTCTTCGTCGCGCAGCAGCGGGGTGCCAGGGGAACGCAGGACCGGGCAGCCTCAGGGGGGACCGTTATGCGAAAAGGGAAACGACCGCCGTCCGACACAGCAGCATAGCAGCAGCACCACCAGAAGCAGCAGCATAGCAGCAGCACCCACCAGAAGCAGCAGCACAGACCCCACCAGATACATATACATAGACTTGTATATATCTATACATAGTGAATGTTTCTCTTCTGTCTCTCTCTCCATTTCTGGTCCCTCTTTATCTACTTTTGTCTGTCTCTCTCTATAAATCAGAACGTAGGTTGACGCATGCGGAGGAAGCAAAGCTTGTGGATGTTGTTCAATTTCGTTGTATTTGAAGAAGGCTCTCTCTTATCCTCGGTCGTCTCTCTATGTTCTTCCATTCAGTTGCTGGCTGTCACGCTTAGCTGATCCGCATGCATGCATCGTCTCCGCTAACGATTCCAGCCCTCTCTCTGTGGTAATTCTCTACGTGCTCTATGTATATGTATATTTTCCTATGTTGCGTCCTGTCGATGTCGATATATCACCGCCTCCGATATATATATATATATATGTCAAACCTCTTTCTGTGTGTGGATGTGTGTGTGCATGCACGTCCAGGAGGTGAAGGAATAGCCTCTGTTTGTTATCTGCATGCACGTCTATAGAGAACAACAGAGACAGAGAGAGAATGCCAGTATCAGCTGCATGCATCTTCAACTAGTGACGCTCAGGGCTTCTCTTCCACGTTCCCTTACAACAGCAACACATGCGTCCCAGTGTTTTTCAACCAAATATCCTCGCCTATATACACTATATTATATATGTACATGGAAATCTATGATATGGTCGCCTAGATACACGCATATATATATATATATATATATATATATATAGTCGAATACGATGATATTACTCGTTTATATACACGATATTATATATATATATATATATATACGGTGTTGTATATATACACATATATGGAGTAGGAGCTATGATGCGGCGGCTCACATATACGGTGTCATATATATATATATATATATATGTATATGGAACTATGATACAACTCGTTTGTATACGAGATACACATGTATTTGGAAGTATGGACGCCCGTATTGCCATATGTAGAGGAGAGGAATAGGTTGCTGCGCTGTCAGCAGTAATAAAGAGGATCTTCTTTCTTCAATGAAAGGAACACCAGCGGAGAAGGTGTTCTTGCCGCTAGACATGGCATTGCTACTGTTGATGCCGCAGCAGATGATTTAACCGTTCCTTCTTTGTTGTCCACAGACATCAAAGAGGCCTTTGAAAAAAACCACACTCTCTACGGGGCGACAAATGCTGTTTTTAAATTCGCTAAGCAAGAGCAGGTCTGAGATTCAAATAGTTCACGCAGCTCCTTCTCTCGCTACAGCCTCCAGGCGTATACCTCTGCTGAAGAACCAGAAACTTCTTTGTAGCAATCCACATGTACATGTTACTTATATATATATATATATATGTGCATTCTCCACGTTGTGCATGCCCAAATTCCCATTTAAAGAAAAGTGACTATGGAAATAGACACATATGCCCTACATATATAGAGACAAATATTCCTATTGCATGTAGAGTGAGAAATATGTACATATATATATATATATATATATATATATATATATATGCTTATATTAGGATATATGCACAGTCGTTCCTCTTCCACACACTCTAAACCTGGATTTGTTCTTCTGCACTGGAGGTTGCCTTGGCACTGGTCACAGCTGCATGCAGCTGTCTTCGCCGTCCTCTAAGCACACAGCAGCAACAAATAAACCATCAGAATCACAAGCACTTCCCATCTACATAAAGCAAGCCATCAACATGTTTGAGAGAATATATTTCTTTCTTCGAGAATACAAATAAGTTACTTTATTCTCCACTGCCGGTGGTTGTTGTATGCTTTTCGGAGAAGAAGGAGCTTCTTGATGGAGTAGAATGCATATTTTCCAAGTATGTCTGCGGAGAAGAGATTCAAGTTGCTCGGTGGATAGACACCTGAACAGCTGCCGATATTCGTGTATTCGAATCAGCAACATTAGAGAACAAGCCGTACACGTGTGGCGTAAGAGTAACTCAGCAGCTGCTACAGAGGTCTTTTTCTCCCCTTACCATCACTTTAGAGGAAGAGAAGGAATCGCTATGTACTACTGTCGAATGCAAGGCAGGTGCTATTGATGGCATCACGCGAGAGGTGGTACCACACACATGTGACGTGCAAAAAAACAGCAGGAGAGACGTTCATGCTACTTCACCTGTGAAAGAACGAATTTGAACCTCTATTGAATGAAAAGCAAAATGTCTCAAAAGAGATGTCACCTCGGGTGCACTGGATCATATATACACTCTAGAGGGAGAACCAGTATCGACAGCTGTTCAGGTGTCTGTACACTGAGAAACGAGAGTCTCTTCCCCACGGGTATACTGGGGAAGACGCATACATTAGATGTTTCACGCGTAGCCACAAGGTTGCTATAGCTACCAATCGAAATCAAAGAAGGGGTTGTGATATGTATAGTATCGCAGGATTTTAGAGACCTCCTTCCATTGGGTTTAGAAGAGATATCTGCTGTTTGATAGTGGTAATGGTGCATGTCTTTTCAGTTCTTCTCTTCATACTGCTTCTGTCTCGATTCTGAAGACATCCCTACACATCCACCTGCTGAGGCGATGTCGCTGCTGCAACAAAAAATCAAAACGCAGCGCTTCGTACAGCAATAGCAGCAGGTCACTCTCACCTACAGTCTCCTCTACTGGCAATGCTAGCGTTATCACGGTTCAGATGCAAACCGATATATGCATGTATATGTATATGTATCTCTATTTGTATCTGTATACACATATACATGTACATAAGTATATATACGTTGTAACACCAGGCGTGGTGTATATGGTTTTTCCACGGCTCTTGAAAATATCTGCTCATCTGCATGCAGGTGCCATCACCTCCTATGCTGCAGCAGAACAACTCCCTGCAAGGTTCTACTATCGCCGTCCCTTACATTGTCTATCACGAGACTCTCAGTGCCTGTCTTTGTATTACATGGATTTTGTTGCTTCTCTGAAACGCTGCTAGTGTACGTACACCGCACATTATGCTTTGAAGCTCTAAGTCTTCTAGCGACCATATCCAGCTCCAGAACAATGTCCTCCTTTCTAAAAGCAAAGGAGACGCATGTTCCTTCGAAAGTAAAGGACAGTCTTGCTGATCGTGGACAGGTAACTGCTCTCGCTTTATGTAAGTGAATGTTCGCAAGCCTTGAGCTGGGCGTTCTCTTGCCAAAGAGCATGTGTCTTTACTGCGAATCAGTAAGGAAGACTAAGGAAAGACGCATGCACCTGTGCAGTGGACGCATGCAGGGAAGTCGTTGAAACTGTCGTTTCTGGTGCAGTGAACGCATGCAGCAACGCGTGGCGGCAACAGAGTGCTGCCCAGCAGCTGCAAAGTGTTATGGGATCAAAAAGAGGCGAAGTTTCACGAAAAATCGAAAGGAAAGCAGAAAGCAGCAGTTGCTAACACAAGTAGATGCTCCTTCACGGCAGCTCCTGTCGAATGCCGTCACTGCAGCACTTGCTAATACACCAGCAGCAGCTCGATGCAGTGAAGGGCCCGCAGAAGAAAAGTTTCAACTGGTCGTGCATGCAGCATAATCCAAGTGCACCACCAGGCCCTAGACTACTGTATGCACAGCAGCAGCAACAGCCACGACGTCTGCATGAACCACAGCAGCAGCAGGCCCTAGACGTCTGGATGCACATCAGGACGGTGAAGGTGTGAATAGAGAACCGGGGAAAACATGATCAGCAGCAGCCTTGGAAGGAGCAGAACCTGTCCCAGCAGCACAAGAGTCAGTGAAGCGATGACAGCAGCGACAGCAGCAGAAGCGAGATGCGTGTGCGGCAGCAACAGCGGTCAGTACGTGAACGTTCGCCACGCGAGGCTGTTGCAGAATTGCAATAAACAATTCGTGATAGCAGCAGCAGCAGCCAGAGAAGCCGTCAGCAGCAGCAACTGCGTCTACATTATGTGTAAAAGGAGATCAAAAGATGCAACAGCAGGATTGGGGCAAACAGCCACAGCAGTCTAATATCTATATCTATATATATATATATATATATATGTAATGTACGTAATACGGCGTATGTATGTATGTACATATGTATGTATGTACGTATGTATGTATGTACGTATGTATGTATATATATGTATATATCTAGATGAACAACGTGATGCAGATCTCGGCAGCAATGTTGCTGTTTTGTGTTTGCTGCTGCTGCTGCTGAGTGGGCAAGGCAGCAGCATTTGTTCGGGTGCACAACATCAATGAATAAGGATAGAGATGCATGACGACCAGTTGTTGCAGTAGCCGTTTCTCCGGGTGCAGCAACTCGCTGTGTCCTTCCATCTCTTTGTGTCCGACGGCAGTTGACGTGCACCCAGACTCTTCTGTCGCCGGTGCAAGATGAGATTACGTCGTATCCAGACGTACACGCGAAACGAGGAACGCTCTTTTCCGCCTAGTCGCCGTGTATATGCGCCTCGTATCTGCTGCTGCTGTTTGTCCCCCACTTGTGTTGCTGCTTGTGACTATATAGCGCAAGCCAGGCTGACGATGCCCCTGCTGTCTGCTTGAAGCGACAGAAAAAATGTAGGCTACTGCTGTTAAATGCACGTGTCACCCTACTGCCGCTACTCTCCTCAGCAACATCTATCAGCGCTACTGCAAGTGCACCTCATCAAGTGCTGCTGCTGCGGCTGGCGCTGTTAGGATTCATGCTGTTGCTGCGACTCTGCTGCTGTTGTGCCGCTGCTGTTGCTGCCGCTGCTGTTGCTGCCGCTGCTGTGGCTGCTGTCGCTGCTGTTGCTGCTGCTGGTGTGACCCCGCTGCTGCTGCTGCATTTCCTACTGCTGCAGCTGTCACGAGCTTGCCGGCACTGGTGGTTGGCGTGATGTTGCTCTGCTGCCGGGCAGCACGGGGGTGGCTGTGTGTGGTGGAGGCGCGTGGTAGAGAGCATTATATGTGGGTCCCTCTGTTATTGCTGCCTGCGTCTCTGCTGCTATTTGAAGCGAAAAAACGCAAGAGATAGGCGTACAGTGCGCGAGGCTCTCCCTTTCGTGAAGAGATGCGGTAACAGCAGCAGCAGCATTAGCAAAACCATAGCAGCAGCAGCAGCAGCTCACAACAGCAGCAGCAAAACCACAGCAGCAGCAACCATAGCAGCACCAGAGTCGTAACAGCAGCAGCCGAGTCATAACAGCAGCAGCAGAGTCGCGTAACAGCAGCAGCAGAGTCGTGACAGCAGCAACAGAGTCGTAATACCGCCAGCAGTTTCATCAGCGGCTGCGGGATCAGTAGGCAAGAGCAGCGCCAAACAGCGCAGAAGAAGAGAGATATCGCCACCCGGGCTAAAGCGAATGTTTCAAATCTTCGATGATCTTCTTCTGCCACCGAACAAAGAAGTGCCTTCCACGCTTGCCACGCCCTCTCGCAGAAGCAGCGTCTTCACCCCCCACAAAAAAACTGCGCCTCTAAAACACATATTCTCCCTCCCCACACGCCTGCACGCAGAGACACAGAGACACAGGGATGACACAGGGAGACAGAGAGACAGCGAGACAGAGGTCGCGGAAAGAAAGAGATGAAGAAAGAGTCGCGACAGAGATACGTCCTCCACTGGCATGCACGTTTGCATTCAGCACGGCGGCAGAGACCCACAGAGGTATGGAGGCAGCAGAAGTAGCTGTTACTTCAGTGTCTGCGACAGCAGGCATCCCCGAGGCCGCCGCTTTTTGAAGACCAACGACTACAGAAGGCAGCTGCTGCGGATCCAAGGGTTGAGGATCTTTAATGTCTTCTGCGGGCAGCACGCAGACTCTTCCATGCGTGTTGGCGGTTCTTTTGCTGTCTTTGTCGCAACCTCGAGCTCGATACTTCTTCTTCAGCCACTGCTGCGCAGCATCATCTTTGAGGGTGGCTGCCAGGAACATTTGTCCTGGCTGTTTTCTGCGTTCACATCCAGCGGCTTCGCTCTCTCTTCCTGCCCTGCAACAGGGCCTCCTCTTCGTCCCCCGCCACTCCCACAACAGTTGCGCGCTGGTACGTACACTGCAGGAGTGGCGGGTCGGCCTTCTGCTGCTGGCCCTGCTTCTTTCCTGCCGCTGTAGGCGGTGCAGGCGCTGCTGCTGCTGCTCAGAGACCCTCTGTAGAAGCAGCGGGGATTCAAATGCTTATTAAATCCAGCGGTTTCAGTTCACGCCGCAACAAGCAGGTCAGAGGCTGCGCTGGCATGTCATACCACCGCTGCAGCACCTGCTGCTGCCGCTGCTGCTGTCGCTGCTGCTGCTGCAACGTCCCTGCGCGCACGCAAACTCCTGCTGCTGCATGCCACTCTGCAGCCGGGACTGCAGCAGCAGACGTAGAAGACAGATCCACACAGCGCGACAGACTCTGCAATACAGGCAACACCGACGGAGGCAACGCCAATGATTGGAGACAGCCTCGGTTTGCTGCTGCTCTGCTGCAGCTACATGATGAGAAGAACATCTGTTGTTGCTGTCATGCCACCTTCGCGCCTCGAGGCTTCCGTCAGTGCTTTCTCTGGAGCTGCTGCTGCCTTGTGGAGTCACAAGAAGACTGTAGCTTCCGCAGCAGCTTGCTCCTCCAGCACAAGAGGGCGGTGCCGCAATACCTGCTGCTCAGTATCCTCCCGCTGCAGTAGCTGGCTTCCTTGCGCGGTTTCTCCTGTTGGACACACGGTGAGTAGCAGCCACAACAGCAGCAGCGCAGGCTGCAGCCCAGTCGCTCAGTGTAGAGACCCCAGGAATGCCGGCGTCGTCCACTGCTGCAGCAAGTGTCCCCCTAGGAGCAGCAGGAGCACCTCAGGGTGGCAGAAGCTGCTGCTTCTTGTAGATTCAAGCGGCGTGCTTTGAAGCACAAGGGTCCGCAGAAACTCCTCCTCTTCGCAAACCAGCAAATGTTTCGCTGCAGCTGCGTCACCTTCATCGCTGCTGTTGCTGCTCCTGCAGCGTCGCCCCCAGGTACCGCTGCTGCTGCCGCGCTGCGTACAGATGCTGCTGTTGTTGCTGCTGCGCGCCTACAGGTGTGTTGCTGCAGCTGTGATTTAGCCTCGCCGTTGCTGCTGTGGCAGGCCAGCGGAAGCGTCAGCAGCTGCAGCGACGCCAGAGGTGGCGCGTGCAGCAGCAGAACGTGTGTCACCAGCAGCAGGCCGCACAGCGTGGAAGGAAGGGAAAGCAGCAACAGCAGAACAGTTGACGCTAACGCTAGAAG
This sequence comes from Meriones psammophilus, assembly GCA_036365155.1. Taxonomy (NCBI): domain Eukaryota; kingdom Metazoa; phylum Chordata; class Mammalia; order Rodentia; family Muridae; genus Meriones; species Meriones psammophilus. The sequence goes on from JAEOAE010000178.1 coordinate 15,835, forward strand.
AGGAAAGTGAAAGAAGATCTATGCTAGTAGAGCTGCGTATGGCCTGTCATGCGATGCCGCCTGCAGCCAAAGCGTCTCTCGTGCTGTTGCTCTTCCTCTTCGCCCCCAGCAGCAGAGGCCTTCTTCTAGCTGCTGCTTGCCCCGCCTGAGGAGTCGCACACCACCACAGAGACCCCACAAATAATATAAACAGGGCGAATGAAGCAGCTCTTGCTGCTGCTTTGCTGCAGGAACCACCTGCCCTCACGTCCCTCTGCGTGCGCCTGGAAAAGAGCCGCCCGCAGCAGCACACGCTACTTCTGTCACCAGCAGCAAAAAGCGATATGACCGCAGAGAACGAGAGAAGAAAAAGGACGTTGAAAATGAAGCAACAAATGCGAAGAAAAGGGTGGAGGGTTCCTCACCAGGGAGCTCACTGCAGCGGCAGTGCCACTGCCGCAGCAGCAACAACAGCAGCACGTGACTGTGGCCGCGAAGTGCAGGAAAAAAGAATTTACAGAGAGACGAAAGAACAGATGGAAAGAAGAGGATACAAGATCAGAAGCTGCCGATAAAGACAAAACTTTTCTTTGTGGAACGCTAAAAGCTTCTCCCCTTTATATGCAGTACATATGAGCATGCGCACCACCGCGACTCGCATGCACAACGAGCAGCTGGATGATACTGCTGCAGCTGCGCTACTGTTGCTGCTGCTGTTGCTGTTGCTGTTGCTGCTGCTGCAGTTGTTGCAGTTGCTGCTTCTGTTGCTGCTCCAGTTGGTGAAGAACCACTATTGTCTTAATATACAGCGCAGGAGCTGCAAACCCTTTGCCTACGAAACAAGAGCAGAAGAAGCAGCAGGAGCAGCAAGCAGACGCAGCAGCAGACGCAGCAGCAGAAGCAGTAGCTTCTGCAGCAGCAGGATAGCAGTGGAAGGAAAAAAAATAGCATTAGCAACGTAGTGAAGGACAGGAACGTGAGAAGCGATGCAGAAAGCGGTGTTACTTGTTTGCGCTATGGTGTATGTACACCTGAAGGATTGCGCAGCTGCAGGCAGCAAAGGCGATGCAACAGCAGCAGCTGCGGTTGCAGCAACTGTGGTACTCGCACAGAAGCTTTCCTGTTGCCTATCATTGTTGAAGACTTCTCTTCCTCTACATGATGCTGCTGCAGCTGGACGGCTGCAATGCCATGCATCTCCACGGCTAAACTATGACCTCACACTCCTCCGTACTGCACCAGCAGCAGCAACGTTCAGGCAGCAGCAACGCAGGCAGCAGATGCTGTCGGGCGGAAGGCAGCTACTGCAGAAGCATCATCATCAGCAGCGGCAGCAGCAGCATCAGCAGCAGCATCAGGAGGAAGTCTAGCTGCGGCCTGGCACAACCTACCCCACCCGCAGCAACCCCCTCATGTCGCAGCAGCACGACCGGAAGCAGCAGCAGCTCTAACCCGAGCAGGGGCAGGAAAGCAGCAGCAGCAGCAGCAATCCGTGCTCCAGCAGCTGCCGCAGTCAGACCTTCAACACACGTAGCAGCAGAAGCGGCAGCAGCTTCAAGGGGCAGAACCGCGACACGCACGACAGCCGCAGAGATGCAACATACAGCGGAGACAGCAGCAGCAGAGGCAGCTGCTGTCTGCGAGCGAAGGAAAGCGGGTGTGGCCTGTGCAATCAAACGCAGCTCCTCTTCGCTGGTGTCAGCAGCAGGAGCAGCCGCGAGAGCCGAAGAGCTCAGCTGCTGCGGCAGCAAAGCAACACAATGCAATAACAGCGTCTCCCTGGTGCTGTACAGGATACCGCCGGAGGAGCAGGAGCAGCAGATACCCCTGCTGCTTCAGCAGCGTCATAGATGGCGTGGACAGCGGCAGAGGAGACTGCCAGGCTTCCTACTTGCTCTTCGCGTGCAGCAGCAGCAGCTGCTTCATCGCCTTCAACTCTTGCTGCTGCTGCAAATCCTCGTCCTCCGCGATGTCGTATCATCCTAATAGTGCTGCTGCTGGCTTTTATTCCCTTCTTCATCTCCTTTCCGACCGTGCGTACTGCCGAACAGCAACCTGCAGCCCCTGCCTTTACTGCTGCTGCTGCTCTTGGAGGTGGTGCAAAAAGCAGAGGAGCTGTTGCTGCTGCGGCGAGGCAGGAAGCACCTTCGCTCTTTGCCTTTAGTGCTGCAGGAGGGTTTCCTGGAGCAGCAGCAGCAGGAACAGCGACTGCGCTGCTGCAGCAGCAGGAACAGGGACTGCAGCAGCAGCAGCAGCAGCAGCTGGATGAAGAGCAGCCAGAGACATACAATCGGAGAGAGCACGCTGGTGTGGGGCATGCAATAGCATTCCACAGTCTTCTGCTGCAGCAGCAACTTCAACGGGGACGTCTGATCGATATGATGACGACAGAGAAGCTTCAGCTGCATGCGTCGCGGAAGTATGTGGGATCTGAGTTCAACACCGAAGCACGCAGCAGCAGTCCTGCTGCTGCAGCAGCGTGTGCTGCTGCTTCCGCTGCTGCTGCCGCAGAGGCGGCGGCTGCGCTGGGAGCGGCTTTGCTTTCAAACAGCAGCCATGGCGTGTAACAGGCGCCAGCACCAGCAGCAGCACAGAGCGTGACGCTTCTGCGGCAGCAGAAACAAGCGTCACAGCGGGGCGGAGGAACATTCAAGAAGAAGCAGTCGAGAAAGCGGCGGCAGCAGACGCTGGCATGGCGAAAGCAACAGCAGTTTTCAAACGTAGGAGCAACAGAAGCGGCAGCAGAAGCAGAAGAGGAAGCAGAGAAGAAGCAGCAAGTGGCCTCAAGGAAAAGGCGCAGCAGCAGGAATGCAGGCAGCATCAGATCAGCTGCAGCGGGCAGGGCAGCAGCCAGAGCTTGCTGCGTCCTGCGGACGGAGACTCCCTCTGCGTCATTCTGTGCGTGAGAGGGCTGCTGCTGCTGCAGGAGGATTCTTCAACTGTTGCTGCCCGTTATAGTGGGAAGCATGAAAGAGCTTTTAATGCAGAGGTGACGTGTGCCCTTCTGCTGCTCTCTATCTTCTCCTGTCCTTCCTCGAATTGCTGCTGTTTCATGGCTGCTGACCTCTGTCCTTCTGCGTATATCGTTCAGTCTGCTGCCGTGGTTGCTTCTCTTCCTGTGCTGTTCTTGCTGTTTGTATTTCTGCTACTTCTGCTGTTGCCACTTCCTCCTCCAGCGTCCCTGCTGATTCACCTGCTGCTTTAACGCATCCTGCGCTCGTCTTTCCTGTTGCTGCTGCTCTTGCATGACTGCTTTTGGTGCTGCTGCTTCTTTTGCTGCCATTGTTGCTGCTGCTTCTATTGCTGCTGCTTCTGTTGGTGTTGCTTCTGCTGCTTCTGTTTCTGCTGCTCCTGCCGCTTCTATTGCTGCTGCTTCTGCTTCTTGTATTGCTGATTTCTGCTGCTGCTTTGTTATTGCTGCTCCTCCTCCTGGTAGTGCTTTTCGTGTTTCTGCTGCTGCTGCTGTTGCTTGCGTTGCGCAGTTCTGCGGCACCTGCGCAGTCGTTCTGTTGTGCTGCCGTCTTCCAATTCTAACGCCCTACCGTCGCTGCTCCTCCG
>JAEOAE010003960.1:0-19588 GCA_036365155.1 Meriones psammophilus
AGAGTCTGTGCTGTTTGTGTTCTGTTCAGGAAGTTGTCTCCTGTACCAATGAGTTCTAAGGCATTCCCCAATTTTTTTCCTAGGTGATCTAATGTGTCTGGTTTTATGTTCAGGTCTTTGATCCACTTGGAGTTTAGTCTTGTGCAGGGTGATAAGTATGGATCTATTTTCATTTTTCTATGTGTAGACATCCAGTTGGACCAGCACCATTTGTTGAAAATGCTATCTTTTTTCCATTGTATGTTTTTGGGGTCTTTGTCAAAGATCAGGTGTCCATAAGTGTGTGGGTTTATTTCTCGGTCTTCAGTTCGGTTCCATTGATCCACTATTCTGTTTCTATGACAGTACCATGCAGTTTTTATAACTGTTGCTCTATAGTACAGCTTGAGATCAGGGATGGAGATACCTCCAGAAGATCTTTTATTGGAGAGGATTGTTTTAGCAATTCTGGGTTTCTTGTTATTCCATACGAAGTTGAGAATTTTTCTTTCCAGGTCTGTAAAGAATTGTGTTGGCAATTTGATGGGAATTGCATTAAATCTGTAGATTGATTTGGGTAAGATGGCCATTTTTACTATGTTTATCAAAGCCATTAGCATGGGAGATCTTTCCATCTTCTCATATCTTCTTCTAATTCTTTCTTTAGAGACTTGAAATTTTTTTCACACAAGTCTTTGACTTCCTTGGTTAGGGTTACTCTGAGGTACCTTATGTCATTTGTGGCTATTCTGAAGGGTGTTGTTTCCCTAATTTCTTTCTCAGCCCTTTTGTCTTTTGTATACAGGAGGGCTACTGATTTTTTTTGAGATAATTTTGTTTCCGGCCACCTTGCTGAAGGTGTTTATCAGCTGTAGGAGTTCCCTGATAGAGTTTTTGGGGTCACTCATGTATACTATCATATCATCTGCAAATAGTGAGAATTTGACTTCTTCCTTTCCAATCTGTATCCCCTTGATCACCTTCAACTGTCTTATTGCTCTAGCAAGGATTACCAGCACTATGTTGAAGAGATATGGAGAGAGTGGGCAGCCTTGTCTTGTCCCTGATTTCAGTGGGATTGCTTTAAGTTTCTCCCATTCAGTTTGATGTTGGCTATAGGTTTGCTGTATATTGCCTTTACTATGTTTAGATATGTGCCTTGTATCCCTGATCTCTCCAATACTTTAAATATGAATGGATGTTGTAGTTTGTCAAATGCTTTTTCAGCATCTAGGGAGATTATCATGTGGTTTTCTTCTTTCAGTTTGTTAATATGGTGGATCTCATTGATGGATTTCTGTATAGTGAACTACCCCTGCATACTGGGATGAAGCCTACTTGGTCCTGCTGGATAATATCTTTGATGTGTTCTTGTATTCGGTTTGCAAGTATTTTGTTAATTATTTTTGCATCAATGTTCATAAGGGAGATTGGCCTGAAATTCTCTTTCTTTGTTGAGTCTTTGTGAAGTTATGTACCAAGGTGACTGTGGCTTCATAGAATGAGTTTGGTAATGTTCCTTCTGTTTCTATTTTGTGGAATCGTTTGAAGAGAATTGGAGTTAGCTCTTCTTTGAAGGTCTGGTAGAATTCTGCGCTGAAGCCATCTGGCCCTGGGCTTTTTTTGTATGGGAGACTTTTGATGACCGCTTCTATTTCTTTGGGGGATAGAGGACTATTTAATTGATTTACCTGGTCCTGATTCCGCTTTGGTAAGTCAAATCGATCAAGAAAATTGTCCATTTCATTTAGATTTTCAAATTTTGTGGCATATAGACTTTTGAAGTAAGTCCTAATGATTGTTTGGATTTCCTCAGTGTCTGTAGTTATGTCCCCCCTTTCATTTCTGATTTTGTTGATTTGTTGATTTGCCTTTTAATTAGCTTGGATAAGGGATTGTCAATCTTGTTGATTTTCTCAAAGAACCAGCTCTTGTTTTCATAGAATCTTTGAATTGTTTTATTTGTTTCTAATCGATTGATTTCAGTCCTTAGTTTGATTATTTCCAGTCATCTGCTCCTTTTTTGGTGTGTCTGCTTCTTCTTTTTCTGGGGTTTTTTAAGTGAGCCATTAATTTGCTTGAATGCATTGTCTCAAATTTCTTCTTGAAGGCACTTAGTGCTATGAACTTTCCTCTTAGCACTGCTTTCATTGTGTCCCACAAGTTTGGGTATGTTGTGTCTTCATTTTCATTGAGTTCTAGGAAGATTTTAATTTCTTTCTTTATTTCTTCCCTGACCCAGCTGTCTTTTAGTAGCAAATTGTTCAGTTTCCATGTATGTGTAGGCTTTTTGCTATTTCTGTTGTTACTGAGGTCCAGCTTTATTCCATGGTGATCAGACAGGATACAAGGGATTATTTCAATCTTCTTGTATCTGTTGAGGTTTGCTTTGTGACCAACTATATGGTCTATTTTGGAGAAGGTTCCATGAGGTGCTGAGAAGAAGGTAAATTCTTTTCTGTTTGGGTGTAAGGTTCTGTAAATGTCTGTGAGGTCCATTTGATTCATGACCTCTTTTTAGATATTGTTTCTTTGTTTAATTTCTGTTTTGTTGACCTGTCCTTTGTTGAGAGTGGGGTGTTGAAGTCTCCCACTATTACTGTGTGGGGATCTATGTGTGGTTTAAGTTTTATCAATGTTTATTTCACAAATTTGGGTGCCCTTGTATTTGGGGCATAGATGTTCAGGATTATGATGTCTTCTTGGTGGAATTTTACCTTGATGGGTATGAAGTGTCCTTCCCCATCTCTTTTGATTAATTTTGGTTGAAAGTCTATTTTATCAGATATTAGAATGGCTACTCCTGCTTGCTTCTTGCATCCATTTGCTTGAAAAGCAGTCTTCCATCCCTTTACCCTCAGGTAATGTCTATCTTTGTGACTTAGGTGTGTTTCTTGTATACAACAGATTGCTGGGTTTTGTTTATGCATCCATTATTTTAATCTGTGTCTTTTTACTGGAGAGTTGAGTCCATTGATGTTGATAGAGATTAATGACCAGTGGCTGTTGGATTCGTTGAATTTGATGTTGGCTGTGGTCATACGGTAGTGTGCTTGGTTGCTTTTTGTCTTACTGTAGTAAGGTTAATTATTTCCTGTGTTTTCTTGACAGAACCTAATTTTCTTAGGTTGTATTTTCCCTTCCATTGTCTTCTATAATACTGGATTTGTATGTAGGTATTGTTGAAATTTGTTTTTATCATTGAATATCTTGTTTTCTCCGTCGATGAGGACTTAGAGTTTTGCAGGGTATAGTAGCCTGGGCTGACATCTGTGTTCCCTTAGGGTCTGAATGATATCCGTCCAGGCCCTTCTGGCTTTCATAGTCTCTGTTGAAAAGTCAGGTGTGATTCTAATGGGTTTGCCATTATATGTTACTTGGCCTTTTTCTCTTGCAGCTTTTAGTATTTTTTCTTTGTTCTGTATACTTATGGTTTTGATTATTATGTGGCAGGAGGATTTTCTTTTCTGGTCAAATTTGTTGGGTGTTCTGTAGGCCTCATATATTCTTATTGGCTTCTCCTTTATCTTGGGGAAATTTTCTTCAATGATTTTGTTGAAAATATTTTCTAGGCCTTTGAGAAGGGAGTCTTCTTTTTCCTCTATACCTATTATTCTTAGGTTTTGTCTTTTCATACTGTCTTGGATTTCTTGGACAGTCTGTGTCAGGAATTTTTTGGATTTAACATTTTCTTTGACAGATACATCACCTTCTTCCATTGTATCTTCTACACCTGAGATTCTTTCTTCCATCTCTTGTAGTCTGTTGGTTATGCTTACCTCTGTAGTTCCTGTTTTCTTCCCTAAATTCTTCCTCTCCATTATTTCATCCATTTGTGTTTTCTTTAATTTTTCCAGTTGTATCTTCAGGTCTTGAGTTGTTTTGTTTCCTTCCTTCACCTGTCTGATTGTATTTTCTTCTTTTTCTTTTAGTTCCTTCAACTTTGTTTCTTTTATTTCTTTCAGTGATTTAATTATTTCTTCTCTGAAGGCCGCAAAATGTTTGGCTGCATCTTCCTGTATTTCTTCACGGATTGCCATAATCTGCGTGTCTTTAATTTCCTCCATTTCTTTACCGATAGCCATGATCTGTTTGTTTTTATCTTCCTCTAATTCTTTACATATTTTATTTGTTTCCTCTATTATCCTCTTCATCAGCATAGATGTAAGGACATCTTCTTGATTTTCTATTATGCTGCGTTGTCGAGGGTCGTTCACCCCTGGATGGCTGGGTTCTGGAGATGCCATATTGCTCTGTCTTTTGTTGGTTGAGCTTTTACACTGACCTCTACCCATTGGGCTGTTTTAGGTGTTGGCTGTTAGTTTCTGTGCTTCCTGGAGTCCTGAGGTAGGAAGAATCCCCTTGGCCGGAAGATGATTTTTCCTGAAGGTGTCCTCCTCTGCTTTTTGGTTATGGTCACTGTATGGCCAGTGTTTCTCAGGAAGTGCTACTGCTAGTCTCGGAGCTGAGTTTCCAATCACTCTGTGCTTCCTGTTTGGGCCCAGATCTGTGATGGCTGGGCATACTCACCTGTTTGCTATCTGCAGTCTGCTAGACTTTCCCTAGGTGACCCTAGCAGCACAGTTTCTTCCTTCCCTGTGGGGTCCTATCTGGACAGGTGTTCCCAGTCTCTGTTGTACTGTGGCATGCAGCTTGTCTGTACTGATGAGCTGAGCGGGCAGCTCTCAGCATGGCAGGAGCTCAGTTGTGATGGCGGCTGATACCAGCCATCCCAGAGACCTTCCGGGGAAAGACTGGGTGACCCATGATCAGACAAGCAACTTTGCTTCCCCGTGGAGTTTTCTTGCGACTGGGACTCCCAGTCTCAGGCACCCTTGTGCCCGCGGATCAGCCTGGGAAAGCGATTGGGACAGGCATGCTTGCGGCTCCAGCCCGGCAACCCAATGCCCGCGTTACCCGGGATTTCTTCCGGGTTCTGGCTGGGCAGGAGAACATCTCCAGAAAATGCAGTTGAAGTGGGAGGACGTTTGATAAGAATATTGTTACTGAGATGAGGGTGAAGACAGAGAAATTGCAATGGAGGAGAAGAAAGATGGGCATGATTCACAGATCTGAGCCCCCACCAGGGTGGCTCCCGGGCTTTCAGGGTAGGTCCAATCCCCGTCTCATCCTAGGTTCTGTGGCAGAACACCTGTGTCAGCAGTCCCTGTGACTGTGTCGCCATCTCCTGTTCAGAACACAGATCTTTCCTTTTAACTTCCATACCCCCTCATTCCCAGCCCCTACATTGTCCCAGCCCCTACTCCAGCTGACACCCCCTGCTGGCGAAGCAAATAGGCTGACTGAAGGTCTTCACCTCTCCTACAACTTGTGATTCAGTCCCCAACTCTTATCCTCAGCTCTGCAGCAGAAAACCTGCTGTGGTCTCCCTATCCTCTCTCACCTCATCCCCAGTGGACCACAAATATCTTCTCCAACCTTCCTCCCTCCATCTCATCCCATTACCCCAGCCTCCAACCCTAGAGGGCATTCCTTGGGGACACTGGGCAGGCCAGGGAAACAGGTCCATGAAAAATTTCCTATCAGGCAACACATTCTACTCTCCTGAAATCCACAGATAAAACCAAAACCAAGGAACAAAACATTCATACAACAAAGATAAAACCAGACAGAAGTACCTAGATCTATAATCATCCCAATACTAGATGCCAGCAAAAAAACACAATTAATAACAGCCAGAACAATATGTCTCCATTATGCCCAGGAACCCTACCAAAGCAGGTCCTAAATATTCCAACATACCTGAAGATCAAGAAAAAGACCTTAAAACCACCTATAAAGATGATAGATGTCAGGGGAGCCAAGATGGCAGCGCCGGGAAAACAGTGGGTCTGAGAAGCAGGACAGCACTTTCCGTGCAGAGACAGGAGACTGAACTCGGGGCCCTGAAACTACATTGATCATGTTTTCCAGGTGAGGGGAGGCTCCCACAGCATTGGAATCGATCAGGTCCACTTACTGCTACCCAGCCAGAACCTGGAAGAAATCCTGGTTAATGCAGGCTTTGGGTCTCCTGGCTGGAGCTTCAAGCGGGCGTGTACCAGCCACTTTCCCAGGCTGATTCGGTGGCACAAGGGTACTTGAGACTGGGAGTTCCAGTCGCTGGGGTACCTCACAGGGAAGCAGGGTTAATGGTCTGATTGCAGGTCTCCCAGTCTTTCCCCAGAATGTCTCTGCCGCCATCACAGCCGAGCTCCTGCCCTGGGCAGGGAGCTTTGCGCTCAGCTCATCGGTACAGACAAGCTGTGCTCCCCAGTACAACAGGGACTGGGAACCCCTGTCCGGAGAGGACCCCACAGAGAAGGAAGAAACCGTGCTGCTGGGGTCAACTAGGGAAAGTCTAGCAGACTGCAGATTGCAAACAGACAGAACTGAGTGCCCCAAGACACTAGAGCAGTACTTACCCGCAGCAGATTACCGCACCTGATCACTAAATTTAAAGCAAGAAACCCAGAAGGAGGGCAGCTGTCTCCAGGACTTCTCCCAATGAGAGGAGAGCCCTCTTGACTAATCAGGGCCACAGTTACCACCTAGGTCTCTATGCCTGAGGTGAGCTTTAGCAACTCCTGAAAAACACCAGACATCCACTGACTATACCCAAAAAGCTGGGAAGGCTTCCTTGAAGAACAACCATCTTCCTGCCAAAGGGATTCTCTCCACTACAACAGTCCAGGAACAACCAGAAACCAAATTCAAACAAATAAGATAGCACAATGGGTAGAGGAGAGCATAAAAGTTTAACCAACAAAAGCCAGAGCATTATGGCATTTCCAGAACCCAGTTATCAAGGGGCAAATAGCCCTAGACACTCCAGCATAAATGAAATTCAAGGAGACGACCTAACATCTATGCTCAAGAAGATGATAACAGAGGAAAAAAATAAAATACGAAAAGAAATAGAAGAAGCTGAAGCCACAAGGTATGTGGCCTTTAAAGGGGAAATGCTTAAATCACTGAATGAAATAAAAGAAACAGTGGATTGTTCAAACAAACAGCTGAAGGTGTGACAGAATAAACATGAAAATACAGTCAGACAGGGGAAGGAAACCAACAAAATAGCTCAGGACCTGAAGATAGAATTGGAAAAATTAAAAAGAACACAAATGGAAGAAATTGTGGAGAGAAAGAACTTAGGGAAGAAAGCAGGAACTACAGAGGTTAGCATAACCAATAGGTTACAAGAAATGGAAGAAAGAATCTCAGGTGTGGAAGATAAAATGGAAGAAATAGATGTATCTGTCAAAGAAAATGTTAAATCTAAAAAATTCCTGACACAGACTGTCCAAGAAATACAAGACAACATAAAAAGACAACCCAAGAAAGCTAGATACATTCAAGAAAACACAGGAAATAAATAACCCCACTTCAGTAAAAGAAAAAGCAACCAAGCACACAACTGTATGACCACAGCCAACATCAAATTCAAAGAATCCAACAGCCATTGGTCATTACTCTCTCTCAATATCAATGGACTTAATTCTCCAATAAAAAGACACAGACTAACAGAATGGATGCGTAAACAAAACCCCACAATCTGTTGTATACAAGAAACACACCTATGTTACAAAGATAGACATTACCTGAAGGTAAAAGGATGGAAGACGGCTTTTCAAGCAAATGGATGCAAGAAGCAAGCAGGAGTAGCCATTTTAATGTCTGATAAAATAGTCTTTCAACCAAAATTAATCAAAAGAGATGGGGAAGGACACTTCATACCCATCAAGGGAAAATTCCACCAAGAAGACATCACAATCCTGAACATCTATGCCCCAAATACAAGGGCACCCAAATTTGTAAAAGAAACATTATAAAACTTAAACCACACATAGATCACCACACATTAATAGTGGGAGACTTCAACACCCCACTCTCAACAAAGGACAGGTCAACAAAACAGAAATTAAACAAAGAAACAATATCTAAAAAGAGGTCATGAATCAAATGGACCTCACAGACATTTACAGAACCTTATACCCAAACAAAAAAGAATTTACCTTCTTCTCAGCACCTCATGGAACCTTCTCCAAAATAGACCATATAGTTGGTCACAAAGCAAACCTCAACAGATACAAGAAGATTGAAATAATCCCTTGTATCCTGTCTGATCACCATGGAATAAAGCTGGACCTCAGTAACAACAGAAATAGCAAAAAGCCTACACATACATGGAAACTGAACAATTTGCTACTAAAAGACAGCTGGGTCAGGGAAGAAATAAAGAAAGAAATTAAAATCTTCCTAGAACTCAATGAAAATGAAGACACAACATACCCAAACTTGTGGGACACAATGAAAGCAGTGCTAAGAGGAAAGTTCATAGCACTAAGTGCCTTCAAGAAGAAATTTGAGACAATGCATTCAAGCAACTTAATGGCTCACTTAAAAAACCCCAGAAAAAGAAGAAGCAGACACAACAAGAAGGAGCAGACGGCTGGAAATAATCAAACTCAGGGCTGAAATCAATCAATTAGAAACAAATAAAACAATTCAAAGAATCAGTGAAACCAAGAGCTGGTTCTTTGAGAAAATCAACAAGATAGACAAACCTTTAGCCAAGCTTACTAAAAGGCAGTGAGACACCATCCAAATCAACAAAATCAGAAATGAAAAGGGGGACATAACTACAGACACACAGAAATCCAAGCAATCATTAGGACTTACTTCAAAAGTCTATATGCCACAAAATTTGAAAATCTAAATGAAATGGACAATTTTCTTGATGGATTCCACTTACCAAAGCTGAATTAGGACCAGGTAAACCAATTAAATAGTCCTATATCCCCCAAGGAAGTAGAAGCAGTCATCGAAAGTCTCCCATCCAAAAAAAAAAAAAAAGCCCAGGACCTGATGGTTTCAGCGCAGAATTCTACCAGACATTCAAAAAAGAGCTAACTCCAATTCTCTTCAAACTATTCCACAAAATCAAAAAAGAAGGAACATTACCAAACTCATTCTATGAAGCCACAGTCACCTTGGTACCCAAACCTCACAAAAACCCAACCAAAAAAGAGAACTTCAGGCCAATCTCCCCTATGAACATTGATGCAAAAATACTCAACAAAGTACTCGCAAACCGAATACAAGAACACATCAAAGATATCATCCACCATGACCAAGTAGGCTTCATCCCAGTATGCAGGGGTAGTTCACTATACAGAAATCCATCAATGTGATCCACCATAGTAACAAATTGAAAGAAAGAAACCACATGATAATCTCCCTAGATGCTGAAAAAGCCTTTGACAAAATCCAACATCCATTCATGTTTAAAGTACTGGAGAGATCAGGGATACAAGGCACATATCTAAACATAGTAACGGCAATATACAGTAAACCTATAGCCACCATCGAACTGAATGGAGAGAAACTTAAAGCAATCCCACTGAAATCAGGGACAAGACAAGGCTGCCCACTCTCTCCATATCTCTTCAACATAGTTCTGGAAGTCCTTGCTAGAGCAATAAGACAGTTGAAGGAGATCAAGGGGATACAAATTGGAAAGGAAGAAGTCAACTTATCACTATTTGCAGATGATATGATAGTATACATGAGTTTCCACAAAAACTCTATCAGGGAACTCCTACAGCTGATAAACACCTTCAGCAAAGTGGCCAGATACAAAATTAACTAAAAAAAAAAATCAGTAGCCCTCCTGTATACAAAAGACAAAAGGGCTGAGAAAGAAATTAGGGAAACAACACCCTTCACAATAGCCACAAATGACATAAGGTACCTCGGAGTAACCCTAACCAAGGAAGTCAAAGACTTGTATGAAAAAAATTTCAAATCTCTGAAGAAAGAATTAGAAGAAGATATGAGAAGATGGAAAGATCTCCCATGCTCATGGCTTGGCAAGATTAACATAGTAAAAATGGCCATCTTACCAAAAGCAATCTACAGATTCAATGCAATGCCCATCAAATTACCAACACAATTCTTTACAGACCTGGAAAGAAAAATTCTCAACTTCATATGGAATAACAAGAAACCCAGAATTGCTAAAACAATCCTCTACAATAAAAGATCTTCCGGAGGTATCTCCATCCCTGATATTAAGTTGTACTATAGAGCAACAGTTTTAAAAACTGCATGGTACTGGCATAGAAACAGAATGGTGGATCAATGGAACCGAACAGAGGACCCAGAAATCAACCCACACACTTATGGACACCTGATCTTTGACAAAGATGCCAAAACCATACAATGGAAAAAAGATAGCATCTTCAACAAATGGTGCTGGTCCAACTGGATGTCTACATGTACAAAAATGAAAATAGATTCATACTTGTCACCCTGCACAAAACTGAAGTCCAAGTGGATCAAAGACCTCAACATAAAACCAGACACATTAAATCGGCTTGAAAAAAAGTGGAAATACCCTAGAACTCATTGGTACAGGGAAAACTTCCTGAACAGAACTCCAACAGCACAGGCTCTAAGAGCAACAGTCAATAAATGGGACCTCATGAAACTGAAAAGCTTCTGTAAAGCAAAGGACACCGTCATCAAAACAAAGCGACCACCTACAGATTGGGAAAGAATCTTCACCAACCCTTTATCTGACAGAGGACTCATATCCAGTATATATAAAGAACTAAAGAAGCTGAAAAGCAGCAAACCAAGTAATCCACTTAAAAAATGGGGAACAGAGCTAAACAGAGAATTCTCTGTAGAGGAATACCGAATGGCAGAGAAGCACTTAAAGAAATGCTCAACCTCACTAGCCATTAGGGAAATGCAAATCAAAACAACCCTGAGATTTCACCTTACACCCATGAGAATGGCTAAGATCAAAAACTCAAGTGACAACACATGCTGGAAAGGTTGTGGAGAAAGGGGAACCCTTCTCCACTGCTGGTGGGAATGTAAACTTGTACAACCACTCTGGAAATCAATCTGGCGCTTTCTCAGACAACTAGGAATAGCGCTTCCTCAAGATCCTGCCATACCACTACTGGGCATATACCCAAAAGAGGCTCAAGTACACAAAAAGGACATTTGCTCAACCATGTTTGTAGCAGCTTTATTTGTAATAGCCAGAAGCTGGAAACAACCCAGATGCCCCTCAACTGAAGAATGGATGCAGAAATTGTGGTACATCTACACAATGGAATATTACTCAGCAATGAAAAATAAGGAAACTATGAAATTTGCAGGGAAATGGTGGGATCTGGAAAGGATCATCATGAGTGAGTTGTCCCAGAAGCAAAAAAAGACACACATGGTATATACTCACTCATATAGACATACAACATAGACAAACCCACTAAAACCTGTGCATCTAAAGAAACTAAACAAGAGAGAGGACCTAACTAAAATGTCCAATCCCCATCTGGAAAGGCAAAGAGGATGGACATCAGAAGAAGAAGAAAACAGAAAACAACCTAGGAACCTACCACAGAGGGCCTCTGAAAGCCTCTGCCCTTCAGACTATCAAAGCAGATGCTGAGCCTGATGGGCAACTGTTGGGCAGAGTGAATGGAATTTTAGGTAAGAACAGAAAATAGTAAGAGCTGGAGAGGTCAGGGTCTCGCAAGGAGAGCAACAGAACAAGAAAATTTGAACACAGGGAACTTCCCAGAGACTCATACCCCAACCAAGGACTATTCATAGAGATAACCCAGAACCCCTGAACAGATGTAGCCCATAGCAGTTCAGAGTCCATTTGGGTTACATAGTAATGTGAAGAGGGACTGCCTCTGACATAATCTGATTGGCCTGCTCTTTGATCACCTCCCCCTGGGGGGGAGCAGCCTTACCAGGCCATAGTAGAGGACAATGCAGCCACTTTTGATGTGAACTGATAGACTAAGAACAGAAAGGAGAGGAGAACCTCCCCTATCAGTGGACTTGGGGAGTGGCATGCAAGCAAAGGGAGGAGGGTGGGTGGGATTGGGAGGGGAGGAGGGAGGGGCTTATGGGGGGATGCAGAATGAATAAAGTGTAATTGATGAAAAAATTTTTAAAAAAGGGAAAAAATAATTTAAGAACCTTAAATGACTTTCAAAAGTGGAGGAAAACAGGGAGTTAGTCAATTGGCATGGAGCACAACTCGCCCCTGGGGGCAATGGTCTCCTTAACCTACTCAGACCTCAGACACCACCACTGCTAGTTCTAGAACTGACGCAGGATGTTCCAACGAGGGGGTTAAGGCTTCTCATAATATTTCCTATTTCCTATAAGCCCACACCTGTTTGTCTATATCCCCCATTTTTATTCATTATTAGCCAGATAGAGCCAAGTTATTGTGGTAATGATACTTGCTTTTTTGCCCAATGCTGGAATGCTAGTAAATTTAGGTACAGCATGCCTCACTGGGTGCCTGTGCCCGTTGATGCCCTCACGCTATGACTCTCTTCAGACAGAAAAGGATCTTGGAACTACAGCCACCATTGTTACTACCATCTCATTAGCGGCTGTTGAGCTACCACCAGGGCATTAGCCATGAGTCATACCGGGCAGACTACTCAGACCCTGATCAATCATTTAGCTCATGCCTTAGTTGTACATAAAGGAATTAATGCTCAACTAAAAGGAAGCTTGATGGTGTTCAATCGTGCAGGAGCAAACTGATACCCTATGGCAAATCGCTCAACTTGGCTGTCAATGAAAATATGCTGGACTTTGAGTCACTAGCATATAACATGAGAATTTTTCCTGTGCTGCAAATCTGTCTAAACAATTGTCGAGCTATATTTTAGGTAATTGGACTGGAGAATTGATACTACGATGGAGCAGCTGAGAGTGGCCATTGTCACAGTAAATTCTACCAGAGTGGACGAGGACTAGCCACAGGAATATCATCATGGATTGCTGCAGCCATGAATCATCTGAAGGAATGGGTGGGCATGGGAGCATTAGCAGGCCATCTGGTGTTGGTCTCCTTGGTTTGCCTGTGGTATATATGCAAGATTAGAGTCTCACAACAGTGTGATGCAGCCATCATCATTCAGGCCTTTACAGCCATTGAAGCAGGACATTCTCCCAAGCATGGTTGGCTACCATAAAAAACTAAAATGTTACGCTCAGGATGCGAAGCACTAGCCGACCCAGAGAAGAGCATGTCTGATTGCATGCGGGTTGATGCCCCAGGTCCCGCCTCTGAGAAAAAGGTATCTGACGGGTCTGATGCTCTTTGGGTGGATGACACCTAAATGTACAAAGTCCCAATTTATTTCTAATATCAGAGATCAGACCTCTACTCTTGCCTGATGTGTCTAAACTAAAAAAGGGGGAACTGTAGAGAGCTGCGGAATGCTATGCCTTAAAGATGGAGCTGGTTTCCGCCTTCCACCTTCCCGATGGTGAGTGCTCTCTGTCACGAACAATTCCACAATTGGCTAAGGCTGAGGATCTGGCTTGCTTCCATGTATGTGGACCTATCTGTATTGCCCACGTGGCACGCCTGGGTTGGCTACCCAGAGGCTATTTAAGCTGTGGGCTGGCTTTCCCCTGGGTCCGAGGATTGTTCAAGGTCCCTGAATAAACTGCATTGAAAAAAAAAAAAAAAAAAAGATTCTTCAAAAAGGAATCAATTATTTCCTTAAGACATTACTATTTATAGAATTAACCTTACACAAACCAAGTGAAATGTGTCACTGTGACTGTATTTTCCTTATCCTAAAGTTAAGCTATTGATGATGAACAAATCAATAAAGCATGAATGCTCTCAGTTAAAAAAAAGAAAAGAAAAAATGGGGTACAAAGCTAAACAGAGAATTCTCAATAGAAGAATATCGATTGGCAGAGAAACACTCAAAGAAATGCTCAACATTCTTAG
This sequence comes from Meriones psammophilus, assembly GCA_036365155.1. Classification (NCBI taxonomy): domain Eukaryota; kingdom Metazoa; phylum Chordata; class Mammalia; order Rodentia; family Muridae; genus Meriones; species Meriones psammophilus. The sequence goes on from JAEOAE010003960.1 coordinate 13,781, forward strand.
TCATCAGGGAAATGTAAATCAAAAAGACCCTGAGATTTCACCTTATACCCATAAGAATGGCTAGTAGGTTGTAGAGAAAGTGGAACCCTCCGCCATTGATGGCAGGAATATAAATTATACAACCCCTTTGGAAATCAATCTAATGATTTCTTTGGCAATAATGAATAGTGCTACCTCAAGATCCAGCTATAATACTCCTAGACATATATCCAAAATAGGCCCAACTATCCAAAATATGCTCAAGTATGCAACAAGGACATTTGCTCAACCATGTTCAAGGCAGCTTTATTCGTAATACTCAGAATCTGGAAACAACCCAGATGTCCCTCAATGGAGGAATGGGTACAGAAATTGTGGTACATTTACATTATGGAATACTATTCAGTGATTAAAAAGAAGGAGATCATGAAATTTTCAGGCAAATGGTGGGAACTAGAAAAATCACTCTGAGTGAGGAGGTATTCCAGAAGTGGAAAAAAGGAATCTTAAAGCCACTATTGAACCATGGATATTTTCTGATTTTCAGGTCATGATATTACTTGATGAATACTAAAGATACTTTCTCAATATTGTTATGCTGCATTGTATACTACATTGTAATTATATCTTTGTAAAACATGTCTGTGCAAAAAGAAGGGCAGGGTAGTTTTCAGGCTCTTCTGAGTTATCCTCTCTACCTTCTGTTCCCAGAAATATATGAGATAATGAATAAAAGAATATTTTCTTATTTAAAAAAAAAAAAAAAGAAATTAGGGAAACAACACCCTTCAAAATAGCCACAAATGATATAAGGTACCTCGGGGTAACCCTAACCAAGAAAGTCAAAGACTTGTATGAAAAAAATTTCAAATCTCTGAAGAAAGAACTAGAAGAAGATATGAGGAAATGGAAAGATCTCCCATGCTCATGACTTGGCAGGATTAACATAGTAAAAATGGGCATCTTACCAAAAGCAATCTACAGATTCAATGCAATTCCCATCAAATTGCCAACACAATTCTTTACAGACCTGGAAAGAAAAATTCTCAACTTCATATGGAATAACAAGAAACCCACAATTGCTAAAACAATCCTGTACAATAAAAGATCTTCTGGAGGTTTCTCCATCCCTGATCTTAAGCTGTACTATAGACCAACAGTTTTAAAAACTGCATGGTACTGGCATAGAAACAGATTGGTGGATCAATGGAACTGATCAGAGGAACCAGAAATAAACCCACACACTTATGGACACCTGATATTTGCCAAAGATGCCAAAACCATACAATGGATAAAAGATAGCATCTTCAACAAGTGGTGCTGGGCCAACTGGATGTCTACATGTAGAAAAATGCAAATAGATTCATACTTATCACCCTGCACAAAACTGAAATCCAAGTGGATCAAAGACATCAACATAAAACCAGACACATTAAATCACCTAGAAAAAAAGTGGGGAATGCCCTAGAACTCATTGGTACAGGGGAAAACAGAATACCAACAGCACAAGCTCTAAGAGCAACAATCAATAAATGGGACCTCATGAAACTGAAAAGCTTCTGCAAAGCAAAGGACACTGTCATCAAAACAAAGCGACCAAATACAGATTGGGAAAGAATCTTCACCAACACTTTATCTGACAGAGGACTCATATCAAGTATATATAAAGAACTAAAGAAGCTGAAAAGCAGCAAATCAAGTAACCCATTTAAAAATGGGGAACAGAGCTAAACAGAGAATTCTCTGTAGAGGAATACCGAAGGATAGAGAAGCACTTAAAGAAATGCTCAACCTCACTAGCCATTAGGGAAATGCAAATCAAAACAACCCTGAGATTTCACCTTACACCCATCAGAATGGCCAAGATAAAAAACTCAAGTGACAACACATGCTGGAGAGGTTGTGGAGAAAGAGGAACCCTTCTCCACTGCTGGTGGGAATGTAAACTTGTACAACCACTCTGGAAATCAATCTGGCGTTTTCTCAGACAACTAGGAATAGTGCTTCCCCAAGATCCAGCCATACCACTCCTAGGCATATACTCAAAAGAGGCTCAAGTACACAAAAAGGAAATTTGCTCAACCATGTTTGTAGCAGCTTTATTTGTAATAGCCAGAAGCTGGAAACAACCTAGATGCCCCTCAACTGAAGAATGGATGCAGAAAATGTGGTACATCTACACAATGGAATATTACTCAGCAATGAAAAATAAGGAAGTCATGAAATTTGCAGGTAAATGGTGGGATCTGGAAAGGATCATCCTGAGTGAGTTGTCCCAGAAGCAAAAAGACACACGTGGTATGTACTCATTCATATAGACATACAACAAAGGACAAACCCACTGAAATCTGTGCATCTAAAGAAACTAAGCAAGAGAGAGGACCCTAACTAAAATGTCCAATCCCCATCCAGAAAGGCAAGGAGGATGGACATCAGAAGAAGAAGAAAACAGGAAATAACCTAGGAACCTACCACAGAGGGCCACCAAAAGCCTCTCCCCTACAGACTATCAAAGCAGATGCTGAGCCTGATGGGCAACTGTTGGGCAGAGTGAATGGAATTTTATGTAAGAACTGGGAAATAGTAAGAGCTGGAGAGGACAGGGTCTCCACAAGGAGAGCAACAGAACAAGAAAATTTGAATGCAAGGAACTTCCCAGAGACCCATACTCTAACCAAGGACTATTCATAGAGATAACCCAGAACCCCTGCACAGATGTAGCCCAGGGCAGTTCAGAGTCCAATTGGGTTACATAGTAATGTGAAGAGGGACTGCCTCTGATATAATCTGATTGGCCTGCTCTTTGATCACCTCCTCCTGAGGGGGAGCAGCCTTACCAGGCCATAGTAGAGGACAATGCAGCTACTTTTGATGTGAACTGGTGGACTAAGATCAGAAAGGAGAGGAGAACCTAAACCTATCAGTGGACTTGGGGAGTGGCAGGCAAGCAGAGGAAGGGGGGTGGGTGGGATTGGGAGGGGAGGAGGGAGGGGCTGATGGGGAATGCAGAATGAATAAATTGTAATTGATGAAAAATTTTTTAAAAAAAAGGGAAAAAAAGATAATTTAAGAACCTTAAATGACATTCAAAAGTGGAGGAAAATATGGAGTTAGTCAATTTATATGGAGCACGTCTCGCCCCTGAGGGCAATGGTCTCCTGAACCTACTCAGACCTCGGACACCACCACTGCTAGTTCTAACACTGATGCAGGATGTTCCAACGAGGGGGTTAAGGCTTCTCATAATATTTCCTATAATCCCACACCTGTTTGTTTATATCCCCCATTTTTATTCATTATTAGCCAGATAGAGCCAAGTAATTGTGGTAATGATACTTGCTTTTTTGCCCAATGCTGGAATGCTAGTAAATTTACTAGCTGGTTACACGCATGCCACCCTGGGTGTCTATGCCCGTTGATGCCCCTCATGCTATGACTCTCTTCAGACAGAAAAGGGATATTAGAATTACAGCCGCCATTGTTACTGCCATCTCATTGGCGGCTGTTGGAGCTACCACTGCGGCATTAGCCAGGAGTCATACTGTGCAGACTACTCAGACCCTCAATAACCTTTTAGCCAATGTAGCTCATGCCTTAGATGCACAAAGAGGAATTAATGCTCAACTGAAAGGAGGCTTGCTGGTGTTCAATCAGAGGATTCACCTCGTGCAGGAGCAAATTGATACCCTATGGCAAATCGCTCAACTTGGCTGTCAATGGAAGTATGCTGGACTTTGCATCACTAGCATACAATATGAGAATTTTTCCTGTGCTGAAAATCTGTCTAAACAATTGTCTAGCTATATTTTAGGTAATTGGACTGGAGAATTCGATACTACGATGGAGCAGCTGAGAGTGGCCATTGTCATGGTAAATTCTACCAGAGTGGACGCAGGACTAGCCACAGGATTATCATCATGGATTGCTGCAGCCATGAATCATCTGAAGGAATGGGTGGGCATGGGAGCGTTAGCAGGCCTTCTAGTGTTGGTCTCCTTGGTTTGCCTGTGGTATATATGCAAGATTAGAGTCTCACAACAGCGTAATTCAGCCATGACCATTCAGGCCTTTACAGCCATTGAAGACGGACAGTTTCTCCAAGCATTGGAGCTAAAATGTTATGCTTAGGATGCGAGGCTAAGCACTGCACTCAGAGTCAACCGCTTTGGACCCAGAGAAGAGCATGTCTGATTGCATGCGTGTTGATGCCCCAGGTGCCGCCTCTGAGAAAAAGGTATCAGATGGGTCTGATGTTTTTTGGGTGCATGACACCTAAATGAACATCGGTACAAAGTCCCAATTTATTTCTAATATCATGGATCAGACCTCTACTCTTGCCTGATTTGTCTAAAACAAAAAGGGGGAACTGTAGAGAGCTGCCTAATGCCATGCCTTAAAGATGGAGCTGGTTTCTGCCTTCCACTTTCCCGATGGTGAGTGCTCTCTGTCACGAACAACTCCACATTTGGCTAAGGCTGAGGATCTGGCTTGCTTCCATGTATGTGGACCTATCTGCATTGCCCACATGGCATGCTGGTGTTGGCTACTCAGAGGCTATTTAAGCTGTGGGCTGGCTTTCCCCAGGGTCAGATGATTGTTCAAGGTTCCTGAATAAACTGCATTGAAAAAAAAAAAAAAAAAAAAAAGAAATATCTTTTAACCTTAAAAAAAAAAAAAAAAAAAAAAAAAGAACTTCAACTGAAGAATGAGGATCTTGTATAAACATGAGATTTTTTTTTTAATCCTTTTTCCTCATGAAAACTCCTGGGATCACTATCCATTTTGAAAGTGGGTTCTTGTTGCATACAGTCTCTAATCCCTTTTCTCAAGCCAGGAAACTATCTTCTTTATCAATTTATCTCTAAAAGGCTTCATGGGATAGGTCATTCAAGCACCAATAACATTTCTCCATTCTTCTCCTAACCCCCTTTTCTTTCCCAAAATAAATGGACTTCAAGATCTGCTCCCCCTTCTCAAATTTCAAATGTTTACATCAAAGCAACTAAGAACCAGTCAATATTGAAGCTAATCTTTTTAACTTTACATTTTAAGTTTAGCCAGAAACCTGCTGAGCACCTGGAAGATGTTTAGACCAAGTGAGGTACTTGGAAAGGACACTTTCCAACCTGTTGAGCAAGCTGTGACATGTACTCTGGGTTCTCAGATTCTGTGAGATGTTCAGTGTGCTAGGGTTGGCTTTGGTGATGCAGCTATCTTTGAGTCATTTCTGCTCCTGTAAGTGACCCCTTCGTCTGTATTCCTATAAGTAACCTCAATAAGCCTGTGATTGACAATCTTGGACTTTGGTGGTATCTGTACTTTGGTTCTTTGGGCCTCCCATCTGTGGTCAGTTGACATGTGTGTTGTGTCTCCCTGGGGAAAGTCTTGCCATACAACAATGTCTTCACTAAAAAAAAAAAAAAAAAAAAAAAAAAAAAAAAAAAAAAAAAAAAAAAGATGATTGATGTCACAGAATCGCTAAAACAACCCTTCACAATAAAAGATCTTCTGTCTTCTGGAGGTATCTCCATCCCTGATCTCAAGCGGTACTATAAAGCAACAGTAATAAAAACTGCATGGTACTGGCATAGAAACAGACTGGTGGATCCATGGAATCAGATAGAAGACCCCAAAATAAAACCCACACACTTATGGATACCTGTTTTTTGACAAAAGATGCCAAAACAATACAATGGAAAAAAAAGATAGCACCTTTAACAAATGGTGATGGTCTAACTGGATATCTACATGTAGAAAAGTGAAAATAGATCCATACTTATCACCCTGCACAAAACTAGAGTCCAAGTGGATCAAAGACATCAACATAAA
>JAEOAE010003112.1:0-19710 GCA_036365155.1 Meriones psammophilus
TTCTGGTGTTGGCTTTTATCAATACCTTGCCCCCCTTTGTGGCATCGGTTAAAGTCCTCCGGCATAATCAAGCACTCATGACACAGGTAAAAGATAAATTCAACATTTGGAAGATCTTGAAAATTTCCAGAGTTAAAAAAATGGTATTTTATGATATTTTGTATTTTCCTCATTCTCAAACAACATATTTAAATCATATTTATTTTATTTCCACATTACTCTAAGGTTCTCCTGCCTATGTTACATAAATTTTATGTGTATTTTATCTCAGAATACACACACACACACACACACATACACATGCCAAATGAGTGCCATTACTCACATGAGTCTTTTGTGTTTTGAAATTTGTTTGCTTGTTTTTGTCCTATTTGTATTTCCTATTTTATTTTTAAAATTTTTCTTTCTTATTATTTAATACAATTTATTCACTTTGTATTCCAGCTGTAGCCTCCTCCTTTATCAAATGTCTTATTTTCATTCACTTAATTACAGAAAATGGGGTGATGAGACCCCACAAAAAATATAAGATTAAACTTTAGAAAAAAAGGTTATTTTAAATGTATATGTAAGCTTAGGATCCCATGAAGATACTGTTGATAAAAATGGGATTGACTTTTATATAAATAAAAATTTTAATATGTTAGATGGTATCTCAGCTTTAATGATAGCTTTGATACTGTCATTAAAATGAATGAATGACACTAACCCTAGCCCTAGCCCTAACCATAACCCTAACCCAACCTTAATGTAAACACTCTAACCTTAACCTTCTAACCTTAACCCTCTATCCCTAACCATCACCCTAATACTAACCCTAACCATAACGCTAACGCTAACCCTAGCCCTAGCCCTAACCCTAACCCTAGCCTTAAACCTTGCCCTAGCCCTAGCCCTAGTCCTAACCCTTACCCTAAACCTACCCTAAGACTAACCTTAACCCTAGCCCTATCTCTAGCCTTAGCCCTAACCCAAACCCTAACCCTAGCCCTAGCCTTAGGCCTAACCTTAGCCCCAGCCCTAGCCCTAGCCCTTACACTAAACCTAGCCCTAACCATAACCCTAGCCCTTGCACTAACCCTAGCCCTAACTCTAAACCTAACCCTAAATGTAACCCTAAACACAGCCCTAGCCTGAGCTCTAACCCTAGCTCTAGCCCTAGCCCTAGCCCTAGCCTTGGTGCTAACCCTAACCCTAAACATAACCCTAACCATAAACCTAGCCCTAGCCTTAGGCCTAACACTAACCCTAACCATAGACATAGCCCTAGCCCTAGCCACAACACTAGCCCTAGACCTAACCCTAAACCTAACCATAATCCTATCCCTATCCCTAACCTTAGCTCTAGCCATAGCCTTAACCCTATCCCTAACCCTAGTCCTAGCCCTAGCATTAAACTTAACCCTAACATTAAACATAACCCTAACCCTAAACCTAACCATAGACGTAGCCCTAGCCCTAACCATAACACTAACCCTAACTCAAACCCTTACCCAAACATGAGCCCTAGCCCAATCCCTAGCCATAACCCTAACACTAACCCTAGCCCCAGTCCTAACCCTAGCCATAGATCTAGCACTAACCCTAACCCTAACCCTACCTCTAGCCTTAGCTAGAGAGAGCCCTTGCCTTAACCCTAACCTTAGCACTAACCCTAACGCCAGCCCTAAGCCTAGCCTTAGGTCTAACCCTGACCTCAACACTAACCTTACACCTACGCCTAACCCTAGCCCTAGCCTTTGCCTAAGACCTAGCCCTAACCCTAACCCTAAACTTTTCCTATCCCTAACTCTAACCATGCCCTACCCCTAACCTAACACTAGTCCTAGCCTTTGCCTTAGACCTAGCCCTAACTCTAACCCTCTAATTCTAAATGTAACTGTAACTGTAAACCTAACTCTAGCCCTTGCCATAGCCCTAACCATTACCCTATCCTTAACCATAACCATAACTCTAACCCGAATCCTTGCCCTAGCCCTAACACTAACACTAATCCTAAAACTAACCTTAACTCTAACCCTAACCCTAAACCTCTAGCCCTAAACCTAACCCTAACACTAACCCTAAACCTAATCCTAATATTAACCTAACCTTGACCTAGCACTGGCCCTAAGCCTAGCCCGAGACCTAACCCTAGCCTTAACCCTAACCTAATCCTAACCATAACCATAACCATAACCATAACCCTGGCCCTAGCCCTAGTCTTAACCCTAGCCCTCTAACCCTAACCCTAACCCCCAACGCTAACCCTAATCCTTATCCTGACCCTGACCCTACCCCCTAACCCTAACCCCTCTAACCCTAACCGTAATCCTAACCCTAGCCCTAACCATAGCCCTAACCATAGCCCTAACCTTAGCTCTAGCCCAACTCTATCTCTAACCCTATGCTTACCCCTACTCCTAACCCTAATCTGAACCCTTACCCTAATGTTAAACCTGACCTTAACCCTAACCCTAATCCTAGCCCTAACCCTGGTCTACAGAGTGGCACACCAGACATTCAGGGTCATGTAGAGAAACCCTGTCTGGAAGAACAAAAACAACAAAAAGCCAAATGCCACCTGAATTGTCCACACAGTAAATCATCTTTCTCAGCTGTGGGTGATGGAGCCATAGCCAGGTATTCTGTTTTCTTCCTGACCTTTAAAAACACCTCATGTTTGATAAGTTATAAAAGAAATAGAAGTTGATTATTTGCACTGCTGGAGGTTGTGAAAGGGTTAGACTAACTTTGTAACCTATATGTCTTCTAAAGCCTATAGTTTTGAGTTTTAGGTCCAGGTTAAGCTAAAGCCTCTTAGTACCTTTCCAGAGAGTGAAGGAATGTGACCCTATCTGTGAGGACAGATATAAAAAAAAGGGCAAGCAAGCAATGACCTTCACTCAGCAAAAGGACCAGACCCTTGTCCTTCAGATAGCGTTTCTTAGCAACGAACCTAGACTTCTTCTGAGTAGCTTTTGACCTCCAGCCAAAAGTGTGTAGCCCCTAATCTTCAAGGATGAGCTAACCACCCCCATCTTAAATTGCAGCTGCATCCACACTTGGCAGGACTGGCCAAGCTTGAGCACCTAAGACTAACCAATTATCTTACTTTATAACTTCCTCATCCAATCCTAAATTGCAAAAACTGCAACTTCAAATTTCCCGCAATTTTTCTTTTAAAAACCTAAAGGCCTTTGTTTCCTGGTGCCACTCTTTGCTGACCGGCAGGGGTGACCCCATTGTACAATGGTTAATAAACCTCTTGCTTTTGCAACGAGTCTTGGTCTGGGGGAGTTTCTGGGAAGGGTGCGATCTTAAACTCCTGAGCTGTGAGACCCTAGGTCTTACAGTTGCCAAGTCAAGATTAAGACACCAACAGATTCTGGGTGGCATGAAGGCTGCTTTCTCCATCTAGTATGTTTCTATGTTGTGTTTTCTCACATGGCTAAGAGAGAAACTGAATTCAGTTTTTCAAGATCTTAAAAAAAACAAACTGCACAATATAACTCTTTAAAAGCTAGCCTCACTTGAATGTAATGCTTCTCTCTCCAAGGCCCATATCTCCAATTCCTGTGACTTAATGCTAACGCCAAGCAAAAGGAGCCTTTCTAGTCACTTTAGGAGTGGCTCCTTATCATCGGAAACCCCAGCCATAAAACAGCTGAGGGAGTTCTTGGCCATGGAGGATCTTCTAGAATCTGGATTCCCCAGTTCAACATGATAGCTAAATATATATTCCTGTACAAGGCCTTGAAGGAACCAGAGAATCCCGAAAACTGACACATCCATGGGCATCCTAGAACAGGCACATCCGTGCCACTTAGCTCTGGTAATTTCTGACACTGCTAAACCCTTTGTCTGCTTGTGCATGAGTGATAGGGACTAGCACTGGAGTTCATTATCTTACTTGTATTGTGTAAGTTGTCAGGTCCAAAAGAAACTTTCTTTCCCTAAATTCCACAAGGGACAAACAGCTCTCTGCAGTGCCTATTAGCACAGCAAAGTGCACGTCCATCTTCAGGGTCCTTCAGCATCACAAGTACCTGTAACACATTTCAAAGTCCATGTATCCCCCTAGCCTTTCTCACCTCCTCCCCTCCCCTAAACTCCTTCCAGCTCACAGGCTTCCCTCCCCTCCACCACTCATCCTCCTTATAACCCTGCTACTTTGGCTACTTTCTGTCTCTGTCTCTGTCTGTCTGTCTGTCTGTCTGCCTGCCTCTGTCTCTGTCATCCTTTCTGTCTCCCCCTTCTCCCCCTCTATTTTTTTCCTCTCTGCTCCTGCTTCTATCCCTGACAGGTCCAGTCTGCTGGCCATGTTCAATCTTCTACTTTCTCTCTGTGTTTGGACTCTTCCAGATGCCTCTGGATGTTCTCTTCTCCTATGCACAATAAACACTTTTCCCTTAGCCATATCATGGGGGGTCTGTCTGTATGTATACGTACCATGTGCATGCACGGTGCCTGTGAAGGCCAGAGAGAGTGCTAGATTCCCTGAAACTGGAGTTATAGAAGGTTTTGAGCCATCATATGGATTCTGAGAAGGGCACCTGGGTCCTCTGCAAAAGCTGTGAGTGCAATTAACTGCTGAGCCAGCTCTCCAGTTCCTTAGCACTGGATGTTTCAACACAAGTTTTGGGGCCTCCCAGCAACTGGTCACTAACTGTTTTTAAATAATAAAGATTCTTTTCAGGTTTAATAGAGAAGCATTAAGACAGATTTCAAATGGAATATCTTGTGGTCGCCCTTGTCATTTGCAGTGGGGGAGGATGGCACACGACAGCCAGCTTTCACAGGGAAGAATCTCTGATCTCAGCGGTTTAGTGATGGTTCAGCTGAAGAAGTCCCCTAAGCCAGCATGGGGAAGCCACATTCCATTCTGGCCTGCGCTGAGAGCAGCTGTGTGAGGTAACTACCCATCCGGCATGCGTCCTCGCAGGATGCCCTTCAGTGAATTGGTGCCACTCCCCAAGGTGGCACCACAGCTTTGGACAAACTGCAGAGCTTTTCAGAGCAGGAACCTGGACCTCCTCTGAACTGCTTGCTAAAGGTTGGTGTCAAAGCCCCAACATGCACCATGGTCAGGGTGTGGAGGAGGGACGGGACAGCTAACAGGCTGTGGGTTTCTGCCAGTTTTTATTAAGGCTATGAGTGCAGAGGCCAGATGTTTTGTGTGCCTTTTACCTCTGGGGCTTGGCTTCCTGGCTGCTGGGGTTTCATTCTCAGTGACTCCAGACTCCTGCTGGACTTTGGTCAGGGTTAGCGCAGGGAGTGGAGGCCTTTCTGGGTCAGGCCCAGACCATTCAGCCAGAAGTAGGTACCTAAGGAAAAAGAAAGCTGGCCCCACCCACCCAGTCACTGCCTTGCCTTCAGCTAGTAGAGTGAGTGCTGCCGAGTTCTCTGATGGGCTGATGCCAAGGCAGCACTGGAGGGGTCACTTTCAGAGGGCAATCAATGGCATCCCCCTGCTGACGTATCTATAACGTGAGAATATGAAAGGATTCGCAACCTCTGGTTTTGTTTCTGTTTTAAACTGAAAAAAATAAAAGGACTCACTCAAGAACTTTAAAAGAACACCCCCCCAAAAAAAACCAACACACACAAATTGGCTCTAAAAATCAACCTAGAACATGCAAAGCCCAGTGCAGCTGAAAGGCCTGGCACGACATTTCTGCGGTTTCCACACAAGGGCTGTCTTTTCCGTGCTGGGTTTGCAGTGTTCTGTGGAGCCGCCTTGCACCTGGTCCTGTCTCTCCGAGGCAAGAGACCTCAGGGAATATCCAAGTCCTCTGCTGAGCTCCCTCAGCACTAGGAACAGTCCAGAAGCCTCTGCCCAGGAACCCCACTGTGTGTACCGCAAAAGGTGTGCTCCTCCAGGAATCAGCAGGGGCTGCCCCCTAAGACTTGCATCTGACCCGGGCTGCAGACTCACAGTCCAGAGATAGACAACCTCTCAAGATTTCTTTTCTGTGAGAACCCAAGCTGCCGAAGGAAGAGAGTGTTTTCCACATGCATCTGGGACCTTGAAATGTAACCCAGTGTGTACCCATAAATGTTTCCTCACATGTGGGCCTTCATCCACGCCTGGCCTGCTTTCTCTCACCTTCTTACAGTAACAGCCATGCAGACAGGTAGCAGACCCCATGGGAGCACCTCCTGTGCGGAGCTGTGTCCATCCTTGAAGCTCTCCCATGAGCTCATCTCTCAGGATCAGAGAGGTACTTATGTAGCAGCCCGCAGTGAGGAGGCAGGCTTGATTGTGAAGTCTGTTCTTGAGCTGCCCTGAGCTCTGCCTGGGTTGCTGATACAGAAATAATTACACCGAACTGAACGCTCCAGGGGTGAATGGCCCATCCCTGTGATAAAACGTAGAGCAACAGAGATGAAGAAGCAATATCTGTTGTAGGTGACTATTAATATTTACTATATTTTTTTATCTTCTAGTAAATTAACCAAATCACCACACAGAGACTGGGTTTTTAGTTAACCTAGAACACAATGCTTGGCAAAATTTACTCCCTCCTAAACCTCCAGGCCCTCAGTTTCCTAACATTTAGATTTCCCACATTATACTTGCTTTTTTGTGAAATCTTAAGTCTGGTTCATGCTCCACGTCCTCCAAGATCTCTCCTCCAGCTCTGCTCTCCTCACTCTCTCTCGCCCCTTCTCCTCCCACTCTTCTGCCTTCTGGCTTCTCCCCTCTTTCCTGTCCTCTGGCTCCTCCCTGCTCAACATTGTGTCCAGTTGCTTTATTTTGTTCCTGTTTACACAAGAGTTGACACAGGATGCTTAGAATGAGTATCGCAATGCAATATCCGGATTGAAAGCAGAGAGTTGGGGGTGGGGTGGGGGAGAAATCAGCATTTAAATGAACAAGGGTAAGGTGTAGACATTAAGAGAAAACATTATACCAACACATGTCTGTGCCCTGGACGCTGCCCAACAAGCAGGAGGTCTGGAAACCTGAAGCAACTTGGGTGGGAATTGCCGACTAGAGTCCTTGGCGAGAGCCTAGACACGTTACTCAACAGATTGCTTCTAAGTCCCAAAGACAGGAAGCAGTGGTCACCTCTGAGCAAAGGTTTGTTGAGAGCAAACTGTGCTCATTTTTTTCTGCAACTCTTACTGGACTCCCAGACCGGCTGAGAGATGGAGTTTATCTGCACCTCAGCAAATCACTCCATGCTGCTGCAGAGCACATTTAAAGGAAAGATAGTGATGGGGCTGCACAATTAGCTGCAATTTACATGGCTCTGAGAAGGTGAAAGAACTGCGTGCCTGGTTAATGCAACAATGCGCATCTGTGATGGGAGTGCGGGTGTTTGTGGCAGTAAATCTACAGGGAAGTACGTAGTGGCCCCATGAGAGGGCTCTTTTGTCTCCACAAATGCTAATAGAATAGAATAGGTGACCTTTGAGAAGAGGACAGTACTCTGTGATCAAGGGAGATGTTGCTATACTGCTCGTCTACTCCTCTGATAGCCCTTGACCATGGCGATGGTGGAGGGTGCTCAGAGCCTTCTACTCACGGTGTCTGGACACACTGTTTCACGAGCACTCACTGACCCGGTGCGAAAACTGTGTGTCTGTGTTTCTTGATCTATGTTTGTGTGTGTATTTCATATATGTATGTGTGTTCGTGTGGGTAGGTAGAGTGAATGTATGTGTATCTATATGTGTAGGTATGCATTTGCATAGGTGATATGTATGTGTTTATGTGCATGTTGTATGTATGTGTTTGTGTCCATGAAATTATACATATGTGTGTTCATTGTCCATTCAGAACCAGATGAACAGCATTTATCTGATTTTCTTATTGGCTGTCTGGTAAAAGTTCATTTAAATAAGCATCTTCGTCTTTGGCTCAGATCTGTTTAAAAACCACAGAATCTGATAATACTAACAATTCCTTCTAGCTCTAGAAATCAACCAATTCTTAAAAGTTGCATGGGAGGGCGAAGTGCCAGCAGGAAGCTCTTAAAATGCATTGGCCTTACCTGACCTTTCTCTTTACCTTCTTGCCAACCTCTCACAGTGCCCACTCCCTTGCCACTGCCTCCTGGCTTGGACCGTGCAGGCTCTTGAGTCCAGCCTTCTGGCCCTTTCTTGTGTCCAGGGCAGTGGCTGGCAGCTGCCCTGGCTGGATGGAGAGGTCTGCATTGTCAGGAAAGATTCATGTAGCACAGAGGATCTGTTACTGGGGTTTTAAACAGCGTGGTCAGGGGATGGCAGGAGGGATGCTGTGCTGTTCTGGATCTAGCCTAGACCTGGGCTGGAGATGTGGCTCAGCTGTAGAGTGCTTGCTTAGCACACATGAAGCCTGAGGTTCAAGCTCTGGCACCTCATAAAACAGATGAAGTGTCACATGCCTCTAACCCTGCCAATGGAGGTGGAAGGACGAGGATCAGAAGGCCATTCTCAGATTTCTCTCTCTCTCTCTCTCTCTCTCTCTCTCACACACACACACACACACACACATACACACACTGTAGCCTCTTGCCTGGGCTTGTTATTTTATTCATAACCATTTTCTTAGGTGCTTACTGTGGCCAGCAGATTCCAGTGGTGTAGCAAATGTTAAATAAAAAATCATTTTGGAGGTTGTGGATTCAGCTCAGTGGTAGAGCACTTGCCTAGCAAATGCAAGGCCCTGGGTTCGGTTCCCAGCTCTGGGGGCAGAGGTAGCGCTCATTCCTATGGTAGGGTTCCTACGTCTAATGTTCACAGGTTGAGGACATGGGGGCTCCTCTAGTTACTGGTAATTCATGATTTTAGAGATTATGCCTACTCTATGCTGGAATATGGAATGAATGTAAGCCCCCACCAAGCTTCCATTTAAACATGACTAACTTAAACCTGAGATGGGTGTCATGAATGTTAAAATGGACGTTTTGACTGGGCTCCAGGATGTAAGATGCACCAATGGGATGCTGAACCAAGCAACTGATCCCTCTTCACCAGGTGTACAGCTAAGGCCATAAAAGACTGTGGGGGAAGTGTCTGCAGAGATAGCAACACTGAGACATGTACCGCCCATGGTTCTTCCTCCAGGTTTACAGGGGAGAGTTAGAGCGGCTATCTCTAGCCAGTGACTCAGAGCACTTGGAAATGAGTCCCCTGAAGGGGTGGACACAGAGTTCTTCTATCTGAGAAGGTGAGGTAGATAGTGGGGACAGGGTCAAGGCAGCCACCTGTTTATTCTTAGAGTGTCACTTGTGGGCCCATGCAGGAGGGTGCCTGGTGGGGTCTGTCCAGGAGACCATTAGGGAGGGGAGGGTCTTCAGGAGCCAGAGCAGGTGGTAACCCCTGGACCTGGAGGCTATGGAAGTGGTCACCAGCAATGCTGGGGGAAGTCCGCCTGCACCGAGGGAACTGCAGAAGGGTCTCAAAGCTCGAAGGAGCACAGGAGAAGAGGCAACATTAGCTGTGGGGCCTACTGTTCAGCTAGCTGGTAAGGACCCTCTACACACCAGCCCAGCCTGAGGCAGGAGCTGGGCTCACGGACCAGACAGTAGCTAGGCTCAGAAGAGCATAGGCAGGCTAGGAGACACAACCTGCCTTCCTTCAAGTGCAGAGGAGCGAAGATCTCACACTGGGTCAGGGTGGAGGTTTTGTTTTCCTAACAAGCAGATACAGACTGTTTCCAACAGTGGTCCTGCAGAGGTGATGCCTGGGCTGATATGATTATAGCTGGGAGAAAAACATGTCTCCGTGAATTAAGTGTAGAAGGCACGGACAAAATTAAGGTTATATTTTTGTTTGTAGCACAAATTAATGTTGTGTGTGTGTGTGTGAGTGCTTGTGCATATAACTATGAAGGCACGTATGTGTGTGCATGCCTATGAAGACTGGGGATGGTCTGTGCTTCCCACATTATTTTTGGAGACAGTTTTCCACTGAGGCCAGAGCTCACCAATTTGGCTTCCCTGGTTGGCTAGCAGGCTCTGGGGAACCTCCCGTCTCCACCCCTCCGGTGCTGTGGTTACAGATCCGCACACTGGTGTGGCTTTGTATGTGGGTGCTGAGGACTCAGTCCTCATGTTTACACAGTGAGCACCTCTACCCACTGAGCTGTCTCCCAAGGCCCCGGCTAAGTGCACATGGTTTCAGACTACTCTAGGGGTGAGCAAGGAGAGGTAGAATTGAGTTGGGCTTTCTACATGCCCTGTCCCAGCCTTCAGTGCTGCCGCCCACTGCTGGCACCTGAGCTGTGGCCACTGGATTGCAGGTTGTAAAAGTTCCAGGGAGTATGGATTAGAAACCAGGCCCCCTGGCACCCAAGCCCTAGCTCTTTCCATTAGCCACATTTGAAGAATGAGTTAGGTGATGATCTGACACCCTGAAATGGAATTCATGCATAAGAGAAATACATCTGGGCACTTAGCGGAGTGCTGGAGAAAGAGAACAAGCAGAGATCCCTACTAAATGAAGAGTAAATCACCGATTGGCGCCTGGGAAATGGGCTTTGTTTGAAAACCGGGCCAAAAGACCCCAATCCTTCTCCTGCATAGTTCCTGACCTTTGATCCAAAGCCTGTAACCCCCATTCCTCAGAAAAGACACGGGATAAATTAGTTACTCTCCCATCTTTAACTGTGGCTATACCTCATGTGGCAAGAAATTCCAAACTGACTTGGAAATCAGATATTTATGGCAGGACTGACTGGACCTAAGGGTGCCCAGAACCAACCAATTATTTTAAAAGTTAAACACCTCCTCCAATCCTAAAATTGCCAAGATAGCAACTCCAGGAGATTCCCGCTTTCTGCCTTTTAAAAACAGGTCTTTGTCTCCCAGGGCCGCTCCTTGCTGACTAGCAGGGGTGACCCTATTGTGCAATAGTAAAAATAAAACCTCATGCATTTGCAGCGGTCCGAGAGTCTCTTTTAAGTGCTTCTTTTGGTAGTTAAGACCCTGCTGAGCCCATTAGGCTCTTGCTGGGCCTAACATTCCTTTCTCCACCCCACTGGGCCTGGGGATTCCAGGCTTAACCTGTTTCCCCTCAAACCTGCTTCATTTCCTACTTTGCTTGGGCCAGGTGTGAGGCATGCCTGTGTCACTCCCTGCACAGCCCTGAACTTCTGAGAGCTCCTGAGCTGGAAACATTCGCACCTGGCCTCAGCTCCCCTTTCACCCTCATCCTCACCCAGCACCCACCTCTGTCCTCCCAGTGCTTTTCTTTCTGCTACTGGTAGCAGAGGCAGCTTTGCCACTTGAGACAACACTTACAGTCCTTGGCACGGGTGCTCTGTTTTCCACACAGGGTCCCAAACCAGTAACCGTCTCAGTCCTTCCTGCATTCAGGATCAACCCTCCTTACTGCCATCCGTTTCTGCCACCTTGTTCATACCACAGCAGTGTGCCCTTCCTTCAGTGTAATTGTGAACCTAACTCATGTGAGTAGGGAATCGACCTGTGACCATTAACTTACATGGATCACTCTCCTCCACTGTACCTGGCATCTCCTTCAAGTCTGACTTGAAGCTCTTTGTCTGAGAATCCCTCTCATGCCCCTCAGATGTCACTTTTAGCAGCCATTTTTGCACTGAACTTTTTTTTTTTTTATGTACATCAGTGTTTGACTGTGTATATGTCTGTGTGAGGAGTTATTACAGACAGTTGTGAGCTGCCATGTGGGTGCTGGGAATTGAACTCAGGTCCTCTGAAAGAGCAGTCACTGCTCTTAACCTCTGAGCCATCTCTCCAGCTCAGCAGCCACTTTTGACTCCATTTCAGACAACAAGCTTTCCTGGGAGTTCCAGCCACACCCCAGAGCCTTTTCCACCACACTATGCTCTGGACCTGCCTGGTCCCTGCTCCCTACTCAGTGTGTGTCACCAGCACCCCAGGGCTCAACCATCAAAGGGGCTTAACTGCTGACGCCCCCCCAGGGGATGGTCAAATCTAGATGGCCTAAATTCATCCTCCAGGTCCTCTTCTTTCCAGCTCTGCCTGCAGAGAGGTGAGCCCCTGCTGAGCCGTAGCTTCTGCCCTGAGAATAGATGTCACAGATGCTCCACACCACCAGCACTGGCTTTGTGCTCCTGTAACCATTTGCAGTTAAGGCAGTGAACAGACCCCGAACTCCAGATGCCAGAAGGAAGTACTGTTCTACAGGGCATCCATCATACTGATGATGTTCATCCGGGAAATGGGTCCTTAGTGGGAGTACAGCTGTTGCTGGTTGAGAGAAAAGAGCAACAAAAAGCAACAGAAATGGGAAGTGAAGGAAACGATTTAAAAAAAAAAAAACAGGAAGGCGAGAAATGGGGAATGGAGGCCACAAGAAGGTGAAGAGACAAGAGACCCAAGTAGGCAGGCTTCCCCATGTCAGTGCACACGACAGGCAGAGCATCTGCTTTGGGGGAGGCAGGCTAAGGACACTCCTCCAGGGGACAGCTACCCTGCCCATTCTGTTCTCTGTGACGTCACACAGTGCCCACATGGCCAGCCCTGGTCCCTTGTTGCAAACAGCTCTGCAGAGACAGCCCTGAGGCTGGAGCTTGGATTGCTCAGCCTCCAGGGCTGAATGAGCAGTGCGCACTGTTTACTCGCAATTTACATGTGCGTTTTCTCTTCTGATTGCAAGGAGTTCCTAGTCTTCAAAACAAGCTCAGAGTGTGTTATGTGCAGGGAGTAATGGAATGTCCACCCAGCCCCCCAGTTCCCCGTGCCAGCTCTGAGAGCAACCAAGGAGCTAAAAACAAAACAAAGGTCTAGCTCCGTGGGTCATCCAGGAGCGCGTGAGGGACTGGAGTTCACGCTGGGGCAGAGAGGCAGGGAGGGCTGAGGCTGTGGAAAGATTTGCTGACTTCCATCCACGCAGACACAGGTGGGGTTGTCCTCCTTACCCAAACAACAGCAACAGCAGCTAGAATCTCGGCTCCACCCCTTCCTGGGAAGAAAGATTGAAGGAGGCTGGGACCGATGCACTTCCTGAATACCTGGGACGCTCTTCAAGTTCAGAATTGCTCAGAAAAAAAAGAGATGACACCAGTGTGGAACCAGTTCCCTTGTTCTCAGCCCTGGCTGCCGGTTAGAACCACCCAGGCAGCCCAGAGCAATTGAACAGACTCACTGGAGCGGGGCCCATGTCTTAGTGGTTGGAGCCAGGATGGAAATCACTGGAACCAGAGACTCTGATCTACATATGACCCAACGTTTCCTACCTAACAATGTGTTTGAAATTAGTTTCCAGTCATGGGACTGTCTCCAACTAGGAGACTTCTTGGCAGTGGATCAGGGCTTATTATTATTAAGTTAGGTAAGATATTCTCCAGGTGGGCCAATAGGTCTCAGGGAAATACAAGAGGCTATGACTTAACAGTCAATGACTTTAAAGTCATATATATATATATATATATATATATATATATATATATATATATAAATTGGGGGACTCTGGTGGAACTGAGCTCAGTTATCTCACCGGCTCTAAGTGTGGACGCCAGCCCTACAGCGTTAATTTAATGTCACCTGGAATCACTTTGGAAATGCTAATCCCGTTCTTGCCCACAGGGACTGAGCAGGAATCTCTGAGGCGGGGCCCAGCAAACTGTTAGCCTTTCATAGTGACACTGAGAAATGGGACCATCCCAAATTAGAAAGAAAAACAACTGGACCTTGAATAAGGGCCAGCTAAGAAAGAAAAACAAGTCAGGCGATTTAGGCCCGCTACAGATCTGAGAGATGGAAAAAGATGAGAGGACTGTCCTTAAAGCTGTAAGCGGCCTGCTACAGAACCTAGAGATGGGAAAAGATGGGAGGACTGTCCTTGGAGCTGTAAGCTGCCCGCTACAGCTGCCAGCCGCATAACTGCTATCTTTTCTGCTGACTAATCAATGTAAAGGCCTGATTTTTTTAGGTATAAAAACTCTGTGCTTTGTATGCTCGGGGTCGTCTCCTGCTTTGAAGGGACGACCCCCATCGCGATCGGAATAAACTGCCTCTTGCTTTTGCATCGAACCGCAGTCTGTGAGTCTCTTTGGGGGAGGGAGTGGTACGGACCCTGCACCAGGAGTGCAGGTTTTGCATGTGGTGCGTCGCCCGGGAAACCGACACGGCCCTTCCCCAACCCTCACCAGACCGGGCTTGGAGATCAGGCTGAAACAGGTCAGTCATTTTGTTTGTTTGACTTCAGGTTTCTGCAAATTCTGTTTTGTTCTGGTTAGGCGCCTGTCTGAACCGTCTTGGTTGTTTGATTAGGCCATTTCGATTGACGGATGGGTCAGATATCGAATGCCAGGAAGCTGGGGGACGCCCCAGATTCCGTTTGTTGGAGGTTGGATCAGAGACAGTCCTCCTCCTGTCTGAGTCTGATTTTCGTAGAGACCGGCCCGGGAGCCGTTCCGTTAGGGCACTGTGGTATCACCCGCAAGGGCGTCCTTGTCTGATTGCTTGTTTGGTTCTTTTTGTCTCTGTTCTTGTTGCCTCTCTGACTTTTCTGACGGAAGATTTCATTATGGGACAGACAGTGACACCCTTATCCCTCACCCTTGACCATTTCTCAGAAGTGAAATACAGGGCACATAACCTCTCAATGGAAGTTAGAAAAGTGAAGTGGCAGGCATTTTGTTCCTCGGAATGGCCTGCTTTTCAGGTTGGATGGCCACCAGAGGGCACCTTTCACCTTGACATGATTCTTGCTGTTAAGACTAAGACCCTCCAAGCACAGGGGGGCCATCCTGATCAGGTACCTTATGTCCTAACCTGGGAGGATATTGTTTGCCATCCACCCCCCTGGGTGCACCCCTTTGTTCTCCCCACAGAGACTCCGTCGACAACTGTTTGTGCCGTTAAGGAAGAGGAGAAAAAGAAAGTGCTCACTTCTCCAGAAGCAGACCTTCTCCTTTTTATCCTCCAGCCATGGCCCTTACCCCTGCCAGTTCCCTCGCCGGCTCTCCTGCCAGACCTCCGACCGTTTCCCCTGTCAGTCTCCTGGAGGCTGTCAGTCCTCCCTCGGGGCCTAGGGCAGAGCTAGCATGCAGCTTTCCTAGTCCCCTTACAGGTCCCTCAGCAGGAGCTGTCGGTCCCTCAGTGCCGCTGCCACAGACACCATCGGCGCTGCAGACACAGCCAGAGGTCCCGCTGCAATCACCAACTGACCCTCAGAATGAACGGGGCCCAGCAGCTGGAACACGAAGCCGCAAAGCGACTCAGCTGGACTCAGTGGCTCTCCCCTTACGAGCCTATGGATTCCCAGATGGGGATGGGAAACAACCCCTTCAGTACTGGCCTTTTTCCACAGCTGATCTCTACAATTGGAAGGCTCACAATCCCCTTTTTTCTGAGAACCCCCAAGCCTTGACTGACTTGTTTGAATCTGTCCTTTTCTCTCACCAGCCCACTTGGGATGATTGCCAACAGCTTTTACAGACACTCCTGACTACCGAGGAGAGGGGACGAGTTCTTCTAGAAGCAAGAAAGAATGTCCCGGGGGCGGATGGGAGGCCTACAGTTCTCCCCTACGAGATTAATAATGGGTTTCCTCTCTCTCGTCCTGATTGGGATTACAATACACCAGAGGGTAGGCAGCACTTGAAGGTTTACCACCAGACTCTAATGGCGGTTCTCCGTGGGGCTGCTCAAAGAGCCACCAATTTGACTAAGGTAAGAGAAGTGGTCCAGGGGCCGGAGGAATCTCCTGCAGCCTACTTAGAACAGCTGATGGAAGTGTTCCGCCGGTTTACTCCCTATGACCCTGCTTCAGATGAGCACAGGGCAACAGTAGCTGTATCTTTCATAGATCAGTCAGCTAGGGATATTCGTAGGAAACTTCAGAAATTAGAAGGTCTACAGGATAAGTTGTTGAAGGATTTAGTGTAAGTAGCAGAGAAAGTCTTCTATAGTCGAGAAACAAAAGAAGAAAAAGAAGAAAGGAAACAGAAAGAACAGGAGATAAGATTGAGAGAGAGAGGGGAGAGAGAGAGAGAAGAGGCAGGATAAAAAATTGACTAAGATTCTGGCCACCATAGTTCAGGAAAGTCGTACTGAAAGGGAGAGAATTCCTGGCAACCGTAAGGGCCCTTTGTCTAAGGACCAATGTGCCTACTGCAAGGAGACGGGACACTGGAGGAGGGATTGCCCCAAAAGGAAGAAGAAGCAGCTGAATTCTCGAGCCACAGGGACCAGGGTCCTGACCTTGAACAATGACAGTGATTAGGGAGGATGGGGTACGGTTCCCCTCCCCGAACCCAGGGTAACCCTCAAGGTGGAGGGGAAGCCAGTCCATTTTCTAATGGATACTGGTGCTCAGCATTCAGTTCTGTTGCAAGACTCAGGGGCTAAGAAAGGAAAAAAATCATGGGTTCAAGGGGCCCCTGGATGTAAGCAATATACATGGACTACCCGAAAAACAGTGGACCTCGGAGTGGGCCGGGTATCCCACTCATTCTTAGTCATGCCTGACTGCCCATACCCATTGCTGGGATGGGATATCCTGACCAAAATAGGAGCCCACATCTATTTTAACCCAGAAGGCCCACAGGTTACAGATAAAAGAGGGGATCCTATTCACGTGCTTACAATTCACTTGGAAGATGAATACCGGCTATTTGAAAATTTAAAAGAGGGGGAAAAAGACATTGACTGGTGGGTAAAAAAATACCCTGAGGCCTGGGCTGAAACAGCTGGCTTAGGGAAAGCAAGAAAGCAACCGCCAGTCCAGATAGAGCTAAAACCTCAGGCAGCCCCAGTTGCAGTGTGGCAGTATCCAATGTCTAGGGAATCCCATGATGGGATTCGCCCTCATATACAGCGACTCCTTGACCTAGGGCTTTTGAAAAGATGTCAATCTGCTTGGAATACTCCATTACTGCCAGTCTGGAAGCCTGGGAGCAATGATTATCGGCCTGTACAAGACCTGAGGGAAGTTAACAAACAGGTTATGGACTTACATCCAACAGTCCCCAACCCGTATAACCTGCTGAGCTCCCTTCCCCCTGACAGAGCCTGGTATACTGTTCTAGACCTTAAAGATGCATTCTTTTGTCTTCAACTTAGCCCTGCCAGCCAAGACATTTTCGCTTTTAAATGGAAAGATCCAGACTCCGGGGTCTCAGGCCAACTAAATGGACTCGACTTCCCCGAGGATTTAAGAATTCTCCTACCATATTTGATGAAGCCCTGCACCGAGACCTGGCACACTTCCGGGCCACAAATACTCAGGTAACTCTTCTCCAGTATGTGGATGACATCTTACTAGCTGCAGATTGTCAGAAAACCTGTCTCGGAGCCACGGGCCAACTGTTACAAGAATTGGCGAACTCGGTTATAGAGCATCAGCAAAGAAGGCCCAGATATGCCGGAAACAGGTCAGTTACCTGGGGTATATACTGAAGGAAGGAAAAAGATGGTTATCGGAGGCTAGAAAAGAGACTGTGTTTCATATTCCCTCTCCACGAACTACAAAACAACAGGGAATTTCTTGGTACAGCGGGGTTTTGCCGATTATGGATTCCTGGGTTCGCTGAAATGGCAGCCCCTCTGTATGCCCTTACAAAGGGCAATGACTCTTTTTCCTGGGGAAAAGATGAACAGGCTGCATTTGATAACATTAAACAGGCTTTAATGTCAGCTCCAGCCTTGGGACTTCCTGATGTCACTAAACCTTTTCATCTCTATGTGGCCGAGAACCAGGGAATGGCAAAAGGGGTGTTAACTCAAAAGATTGGACCCTGGAAGAGACCTGTAGCTTATCTATCTAAAAAGCTTGATCCAGTAGCAGCAGGATGGCTGACCTGCCTTCGGATAATAGCAGCAGTCGCCGCATTGGTAAAGGATGCTGACAAGCTGACCTTGGGACAAGATCTTACTGTTTATGCCCCTCATGCCCTTGAGAGTGTTGTCAGACAGCCACCTGATCGCTGGCTCACGAATGCTCGCATGACTCATTACCAAACTTTGCTTTTGAATAATGACAGGATTCCTTTTGCCCCAGCAACGGGGCTAAACCCTGCCACCCTGTTACCAGATCCAGAGATTCAGCCCCCAGAGCATGATTGCTTGCAGGTGTTGGCGGAAGAACAGGGATGGCGAAAGGACTTAAAAGACCAGCCTCTGCCGGATGCAGAGGTGACATATTACACAGATGGGAGTAGCTTTTTAGACATAAACTAAGCATAGTGGTGCCAGACTGTAATCCTGGCTCTTAGGAAGTGTGGATATTCTCAGCTAGTCAGCAAGTATGAGGAGAGCCTGAGATACAGGAAACTATGTCTCCTCTCTAAAAAATTAAAATTAAAATGTACTAATATTTCACTGAGGATTATCATACTAAATCACAGTAATCTAAAATTATGATACTCAAAGTCTTGCTGCCTGGTAGGTGAGCATCTGACTAACTGAGCTACATGCCCAGCACTAGGAGTATGTATTTGTATAAATTTAATTTTGGTGTTTAATTTTCTTGGCTTTAGTAATGCATTCATTATAATTTAAACACTTTAGCCATTCTCCTCAAATTTTCTCATTTTTCTTCTGGTTCTGTGGGAGTACATGAATTAAGAAGTCTTACTTTATAGTGACATTGTTGACAACAACAAAATAATATCTAGTAGCTAATACAGGACTCTATCAGTTTTAGTTGCTTTTCCTTGCTATATTGTGAGAGGTTTTGGATTAAAAATTTAACATTCATGAATATGTATATACACACATGTTTGTGCACACACACACACACACACACACACACAAGCTGATGCCATAGCACACTGTGGAGGTCAGAGGACAATTTATAGAGTAGGTTCTCTTCTTCTACCATGTGTGTTCAGAGGATTGATATCAGGTTGCTTGGCTTGGCAACAAGTGCCTGTACCTGCTGAACCAGAGACATTCTGTCTCTGGCCCAAAGATTTGGATTATTTGTTTATTTGGGTCTGTGAGATGTGTTCTCTCATTATGTGGCTCTGGCTGCTCTAGAACTTACCAGGCTGTTCTTGAACTCACAGAGACCTTCCTGCCTTTGCCTCTCTAGCTGGGATTAAAGGTGTTTACCAACCATACTTGGTCGAGAACTTCTTTTTTTAAATTTTTATTTATTAAATACTCTGCCTGTGTGTGTGCCTGCACACCAGAACAGGGCATCAGATCTCATCTCATTATAGATGGTTGTGAGCCAGCATGTAGTTGCTGGGAATTGAACTCAAGACCTTTAGAAGAGCAGACAGTGCTCTTAACCTCTGGGCCATCTCTCCAGCCCAAGAACTTCTTAAGGCTGTCACATAGAGAAACAGCTACACTTAAATCCATGTCTGAAGAGAGTCTGCTGTTCGTGGAGGTCATCTTCTTCAGTACAGCAGTGAACAAGGAAGGGAACACCTGCTTAGCTAGGCATATAAGCCCAGGTCAACCCTGGTGATCAATGGGCTACAGATGTCACAACCAGATTATCCTCATGTCCCAAGTACTAACATTCTGACTCTATATCAGTTATGAACAATAACTCAATGTTTTCAAATCCCATGTCTTTATTTCTACTCTTATTTATCAGATTATTTAACCAATAGTAGTCATTTTCTTATTTTGATGGATGGGTCAGAGCATTTAGCTTTCACTCTAATTGTATTTGAAGTTTTGCTCTCAATTTCTCCTCCCTTCCTTCCTTCCTTCCTTCCTTCCTTCCTTCCTTCCTTCCTTTCTTCCTTCAATAGTAGTCATTTTCTTATTTTAATGGATGGCTCAGAGCATTTAGCATTCACTGTAATTATATTTAAAGTTTTGCTTTCAA
>JAEOAE010000249.1:0-19322 GCA_036365155.1 Meriones psammophilus
TACTAATTGAGAGAGCAAAACACATGTGATTTAGTTTACAAAGTAGTGCTTTGCATTTCTGTACTTCTTTTGGAAACTTGTTTCTGTGCTGTACAGTGTGATATATCACTTTTCAGTTTTCCTGTTATAATAATTGAACAGGCAACACGTATGTGCATTAGTTTACAAAGTTATGCTTTGCGTTTCTGTTTTTTCGATGGAAACTTGTTTCTGTGAAATACAGTGCAAGATGAAACTTTTCAGTTTTCCTGTAGTCCTAATTGAGCGAGCGACACACATGTGATTTATTTTACAAAGTAGTGCTTTTCATTTATGTTCTTTCGTTGGAAACTTGTTCCTGTAAGGAACAAGTCAGGGTTAGGGTTAGGGTTAGGGGGTTAGGGTTAGGGTTAGTGTTAGGGTTAGGGTTAAGGATAGGGTTAGGGTAGGGCTAGGTTTAGGGTTAGGGTTAGCGTTAGCGGTTAGGATTAGGATTAGGTTTAGGGTTAGTGTTAGGGTTAGGGGGTTAGGGTTAGTGTTACCGTTATATCACTTTTCAGTTTTCCTGTTATAATAATTGAACGAGCGTCACGAAAGTGAATTAGTTTACAAAGTTGTGCTTTGCATTTCTGTTCTTTCCATGGAAACTTGTTTCTGTGCCATACACTGTGATATATCACATTTTAGTTTTCCTGCATTCCTAATTGAGCAAGCGACACACATGTGATTTAGTTTACAAAGTAGTGCTTTCCTTTTCTGTTCTTTCGTTCGAAAGTTGTTCCTGTGCTGTACAGTGCGATATTTCACTTTTCAGTTTTCGTGTTATAATAATTGAACAGGCAACACGTATGTGAATTAGTTTACAAAGTTATGCTTTGTGTTTCTGTTCTTCGATGGAAACTTGTTTCTGTGCCGTACAGTGCGAGATAAAACTTTTCAGTTTTCCTGTAGTCCCTAACTGAAGCGGCGACACACATGTGATTGGATTTACAAGTAGTGCATTTCGTTTATGTTCTTTTGTTGGAAACTTGTTCCTGTTAGGAACAAGTCAGGGTTAAGTTAGGGTTAGGTTAGGCTTGGGGTTAGGGTTAGGGTAGGGTTAGGGTTAGCGTTAGGGTTAGGGTTAGGGTAGGTTTATGGTTAGAGTTAGGCGTTAGGGTTGGGGTTAGGGTTATGGTAGGGTTAGGGTTAGCGTTAGGGGTTAGGTTTAGGGGAGTTAGGGTTAGGGTTAGGGTTGGGAGTTATGGTTAGATTTATGTCACTTTTCCAGTTTTTCCTGTTATAATGGTGAGCAGGCGACACGTATGTGAATTACTTTACAAAGTTGTGCTTTGAGTTTCTGTTCTTTCGATGAAAATTTGTTCCTGTGTCGTACATTGCGATATATCACTTTTCTGTTTTCCTGTATTCCTAATTGAGTGAGCGACACACATGTGATTCTGTTTAAAAGTAGTGATTTGTTCTTCTGTTCTTTCATTCTAAACTTGTTCCTGTGTGGTACAGTGCGATATATCACTTTTCAGTTTTCCTGTAATAATAATTGAACAGGCGACACGTATGTGAATTAGTATATAAAGTTGTGCTTTGTGTTTCTGTTCTTTCGATGGAAACTTCTTTTTGTGCCGTACAGTGCGATATATCACTTTTCAGTTTTCCTGTATTCCTAATTGAGTGAGCGACACACATGTAATTCCGTTTAAAAGTAGTGATTTGTTATTCTGTTCTTTCATTCTAACCTTGTTGCTGTGCTGTACAGTGTGATATATCAATTTTCAGTTTTCCTGTATTTCTAATTTAGCGAGTGACACACATGTGATTTAGTTTACAGGGTAGTGCTTTGCGTTTATGGTCTTTCCTTGGAAACTTGTTCCGGTTAGGAACAAGTTATTGTAAGGGTTAGGGTTAGGATTAGGGTTAGGGTTAGTGTTAGGCTTAGGGTAGGGTTGGGGTTAGGGTTAGGGTTACAGTTAGGGATAGGGTTAGGTTGTTAGGGTTAGGGTTAGTCTTATATCACTTTTCAGTTTTCCAGTTATAATAATTGAACAGGCGACACATATGCTTATTAGTTTACAAAGTTGCGCATTGCTTTTCGGTTCTTTCAATGAAAACTTGTTTCTTTGTACAGTTCGATATATCACTTTTCAGTTTTCCTGTATTACTAATTGAGAGAGCAACACATGTGTGATTTAGTTTACAAAGTAGTGCTTTGCATTTCTGTTCTTCTTTTGGAAACTTGTTTCTGTGCTGTACTGTGTGATATATCACTTTTCAGTTTTCCTGTTATAATAATTGAACAGGCAACACGTATGTGCATTAGTTTACAAAGTTATGCTTTGTGTTTCTGTTCTTCGATGGAAACTTGTTTCTGTGCCGTACATTGCGAGATAAAACTTTTCAGTTTTCCTGTAGTCCTAACTGAGCGAGCGACACACATGTGATTTAGTTTACAAAGTAGTGCTTTTCGTTTATGTTCTTTCATTGGAAACTTGTTCCTGTTAGGAACAAGTCAGGGTTAGGGTTAGGGTTAGGGTAAGGCTTAGGGTTAGGGTTAGGGTAGGGTTAGTGTTAGCGTTAGGGTTAGGGTTAGGGTAGGTTTATGGTTAGAGTTAGGCGTTAGGGTTAGGGTAAGGGTTATGGTATGGTTAGGGTTAGCGTTAGGGTTAGGTTTAGGGGGTTAGGGTTAGGGTTAGGGGGTTATGGTTAGATTTATGTCACTTTTCAGTTTTCCTGTTATATTAATTGAACAGGCGACACGTATGTGAATTCGTTTACAAAGTGGTGCTTTGCGTTTCTGTTATTTCGATGGAAACTTGTTTCTGTGCCGAACAGTGCGAGATAACATTTTCAGTTTTCCTGTATTCCTAATTGAGCAATCGACACACATGTGGTTTTGTTTAAAAAGTAGTGCTTTGCTTTTCTATTCTTTCGTTCGAAAATTGTTCCTGTGCTGTACAGTGTGACATATCATTTTTCAGTTTTCCTGTTATAATAATTGTAAGGGCGACACGTATATGAATTAGTTTACAAACTTGTGCTTTGCGTTTCTGTTCTTTCGAAGGAAACTTGTTTCTGTGCCATACAGTGCGATATATCTCTTTTCAGTTTTCCTGTATTCCTAATTGAGTGAGCGACACACATGTGATTCCATTTAAAAGTAGTGATTTGTTTTTCTGTTCTTTCATTCTAAACTTGTTCCCGTGCTGTACAGTGCGATATATCACATTTCATTTTTCCTGTATTCCTAATTGAGCGAGTGACATACATGTGATTTAGTTTACAAAGTAGTGTTTTGCGTTTATGTTCTTTCCTTGGAAACTTGTTCTTATTAGGAACAAGTTAGGGTTAGGGTTAAGGTTAGGGTTAGGGTTAGGGTTAGGGTTAGGGTTAGGGTTAGGGTTAGGGTAGGGCTATGGTTAGGGTTAGGGTTAGGTTAGGTTTAGCCTAGGGTTGGTTTAGGGGTTAGGAAAGAGTTAGGGATAGGGTTAGTGGGTTCACAGTTCAGAGTTAGGGTTAGGGATAGAGGGATAGTGTTAGGGTTAGGATTAGGTTATATCACTTTTCAGTTTTCTGTTATAATAATAATTGAACAGGCGACACATATGTGAATTAGTATACAAAGTTGTGCTTTGCGTTTCGCTTCTTTCAATGAAAACTTGTTTCTTTGCTGTACTGTTCGATATATCAGTTTTCAGATTTTCCTGTATTACTAATTGAGAGCAACACACATGTGATTTAGTTTACAAAGTAGTGTTTTTGCATTTCTGTTCTTCTTTTGGAAACTTGTTTCTGTGCTCTACAGTGTGATATATCACTTTTCAGTTTTTCCTGTTATAATAATTGAACAGGCGACACTTATGTGAATTAGTTTACAAAGTTATGCGCTGCGTTTCTGTTCTTCGATGGAAACTTGTTTCTGTGCGTACAGTCTGAGATAAAACTTTTCAGTTTTCCTGTAATCCTAATTGAGCGAGCTGACACACATGTGATTTAGTTTACAAACAGTGCTTTGAATTTATGTTCTTTCGTTGGAAACTTGTTCCTGTTAGGAACAAGTCAGGTTAGGGTTAGTGTTAGGGTTAGGCTTAGGGTTAGGGTTAGGGTAGGTTAGGGTTAGCGTTAGGGTTAGGGTTAGGTAGGTTTATGGTTAGGAGTTAGGGGCGTTAGGGTTAGGGTTAGGGCGGTATGGTTAGGGTTAGCGTTAGGGTTAGGTTTGGGGTTAGGGTTAGGGGTTATGGTTAGATTTATGTCACTTTTCAGTTTTCCTCTTATATTAATTGAACAGGCGACACGTATGTGAATTAGTTTACAAAGTTGTGCTTTGAGTTTCTGTTCTTTCGTTGAAAACTTGTTTCTTTGCCATAAAGTTCGATATCTCACTTTTCAGTTTTCCTGTATTCCTAATTGAGTGAGCGACACACATGTGATTCTGTTTAAAAGTAGTGCTCTGCTTTTTTTGTTCTTTCGGGGAACTTGTTCCTGTAATGTACAGTCGATATATCACTTTTCAGTTTTCCTGTTATAATAATTGAACGAGCGACACGTATGTGAATTAGTATACAAAGTAGTGCTTTGCGTTTCTGTTCCTTTGATGGAAACTTGTTTCTGTACCGTACAGTGCGATATATCACTTTTCAGTTTTCCTGTATTCCTAATTGAGCGAGCGACACACATATGATTCCGTTTAAAAGTAGTGCTTTGCTTTTCTGTTCTTTCGTTTCTAAACTTGTTCCTTTGCTGTACAGTGCTATATTTCACTTTTCAGTTTTCCTGTATTTCTAATTGAGCAAGTGAAACACATGTGATTTAGTTTTACAGAGTAGTGTTTTGCATTTATGTTTCTTTCCTTGAAACCTTTTAGGAACAATTTAGGGTTAGGGTTAGGGTTAGGGTTAGGGTTAGTGTTAGGGTTAGGGTAAGGGTTAGGAGTTAGGGTTAGGGTTAGCGTTAGGGTTTAGGATTAGGGTTAGGGTTAGGGTTATGGTTAGGGGTTAGGGTTAGTGTTAGGGTTATATCACTTTTCAGTTTTCCTGTTATAATAATTGAATAGGTGACACGTATGTTAAGTAGTTTACAAAGTTGTGCTTTTCGTTTCTGTTATTTCGAAGAAAACTTGTTTCTTTGCCTTTCAGTTTCGATATATATGACTTTCCAGTTTTCCTGTTATAATAATTGAATGGGTGACATGTATGTGAATTAGTTTACAAAGTTGTGCTTTTCGTTTCTGTTCTTTCGATGGAAACTTGTTTCTGTGCCGTACACTGCGATATATCACTTTTCAGTTTCCCTGTCTTCCTAATTGAGCGAGCAACACAAATGTGATGCCCTTTAAAAGTAGTGCTTTGCTTTTCTGTTCTTTTGTTTGAAACTTGTTCCTGTGCTGTACAGTGCGATATATCACTTTTCAGTTTTCCTGTATTCCTAATTTAGCGAGTGACACACATGTGATTTAGTTTACAATGTAGTGCTTTGCTTTTAGGTTCTTTCCTTGGAAACTTGTTCCTGTTTGGAACAAGTTAGGGTTAGGGTTAGTGTTAGGGTTAGGTTTAGCGTTAGGGTAGGGTTAGGTTTAGGGTTAGGGTTAGCATTAGCTGTTAGGATTAGGTTTAGGGTTAGGGTTAGTGTTAGGGGGTTAGCGTTAGGGTTAGGGTTATATCACTTTTCATTTTTCCTTTTATAATAATTGAACGGGCGACACGTATGTGAATTAGTTTACAAAGTTGTGCTTTGCGTTTCTGTTCTTTGGATGGAAACGTGTTTCTCTGCCATATACCAGGATATATCACTTTTTCAGTTTTCCTGTATTCCTAATTGAGCAAGAAACTCATGTGATTCTGTTTTAAAAGTAGTGCTTTGCTTTTTTCTGTTCTTTTCTTCGAAACTTTTTCCTGTGCTGTACAGTGCAATATATCACTTTTCAATTTTCCTGTAATAATAATTGAACTGGCGACACGTATGTGAATTAGTTGACAAAGATGTGCTTTGCTTTTCTGTTCTTTTCGATGGAAACTTGTTTCTATTCTGTACAGTTCGATATATCACTTTTCAGTTTTCCTGTTATAATAATTGAAAAGGTGACACATATGTGAATTACTTAACAAAGTTGTGCTTTGCGTTTCTGTTCTATTGATGGAAACTTGTTTCTGTACTGTACAGTGCGATATGTCACATTTCAGTTTTCCTGTATTACTAACTGAGCAAGTGACACACATGTGATTTAGTTTACAGAGTAGTGCTTTGCGTTTATGTTCTTTTCTTGGAAACTTGTTCCTGTTAGGAATAAGTTAGGGTTAGGGTTAGGGTTAGGGTTAGTGTTAGGGTTTAGGTTTAGGGTTAGGGTTAGGCATTAGGTTTAGGGTTAGGGTTAGGGTTAGGGTTATGGTAGGGTTAGGGTTAGCGTTAGGGTTAGGTTTAGGGGTTAGGGTTAGGTTTATGGGGTTATGGTTAGGGTTATGTCACTTTTCAGTTTTCCTGTTATATTAATTGAACAGGCGACACGTATGTGAATTAGTTGACAAAGTGGTGCTTTGCGTTTCTGTTCTTTTCGATGAAAACTTTTTTTCTTTGCCAGAAAGTTCGATATATCACTTTTCAGTTTTCCTGTATTCCTAATTGAGCCGCAGTGACACACATGTGATTCTGTTTAAAAGTAGTGCTTTGTTTTTTTGTTCTTTCATTCTAAACTTGTTCCTGTGCTGTACAGTCACGATATATCACATTTCAGTTTTCATGTTATGATAATTGAACAAGCGACACTTATGTGAATTAGTTTACAAAGTTGTGCTTTGTGTTTCTGTTCTTTTCGATGGAAACTTGTTTTTGTGCCATACAGTCACGATATAAAACTTTTCAGTTTTCCTGTAGTTCTAATTGAGTGAGGCGACACACATGTGATTCCGTTTACAAATAGTGATTTGAATTTATGTTCTTTCATTGGAAACTTGTTCCTGTTAGGAAGACAGTCGGATTAGGGTTAGGGTTTTTAGGTTTCTGTAGGGTTCTAATTTAGCGTTAGGGTCAGGTTTTGGATTTGGGTTTAGGGTTAGGAGTTAGGGTTAGGGTTAGGGTCATTGTTAGGGTTATATCATTTTAGTTTTCCTGTTATAATATTTGAACAGGCGACACTTATTTGAATTAGTTTACAAAGTTATTATTTATGTTTCTGTTTTTTCGATGGAAACTTGTTTCTTGCGAACAGTGAGATAACACTTTTCAGTTTTCCTATATTCCTAATTGAGGGACACACATGGATTTAGTTTATAAAGTAGTGCTTTGCTTTTCTATTCTTGTTAGGAAATTTGTTCCTGGTTACAGTGTGATATATCACTTTCAGTTTTCCTGTTATAATAATTGAACAGGCGACAGGTATGTGAATTAGTTTACAAGGTTGTGCTTTGCATTTCTGTTCTTTTGATGGAAACTTGTTTCTTTGTACAGTTCGATATATCACTTTTCAGTTTTCCTGTATTCCTAATTGAGAGAGCAACACACATGTGATTCTATTTAAAAGTAGTGCTTTGCGTTTCTGTTCTTCTATTGGAAACTTTTTCTGTGATATGTACATTTTCAGTTTCCTGCTATAATAATTGAACAGGCGACAGGTATGTGAATTAGTTTACAAAGTTGTGGTTTGCGATTCTGTTCTTTTCGATGGAAACTTGTTTCTGTGAAATACAGTGAAGATAACACTTTTCAATTTTCCTGTATTCCTAATTGAGAGAGCGACACACATGTGATTCCATTTTAAAAGTAGTGATTTGCTTTTCTGTTCTTTCATTGGAAACTTGTTCCTGTTAGGAACAAGTCAGGGTTAGGGTTAGGGTTAGGGTTAGGGTTAGGGTTAGGGGGTTAGTTAGTGTTAGCGTTAGGGTTAGGGTTAGGGTTAGGTTTTGGGGGTTAGGTTTAGGGTTAGGGTTAGGGTTATGGTATGGTTAGGGTTAGCGTTAGGGTTAGGTTTAGGGTTAGGGTTGTTGGGGATTATATCACTTTTAGTTTTCCTGTTATAATAATTGAACAGGCAACACGTATGTGAATTCTTTTACAAAGTGGTGCTTTGCGTTTCTGTTATTTCGATGGAAACTTGTTTCTGTGCCGAACAGTGCGAGATAACACATTTCAGTTTTCCTGTATTCCTAATTGAGCAATCGACACACATGTGGTTTTGTTTAAAAAGTAGTGCTTTGCTTTTCTATTCTTTCGTTCGAAAATTGTTCTTGTGCTGTACAGTGTGACATATCATTTTTCAGTTTTCCTGTTATAATAATTGTAAGGGCGACACGTATATGAATTAGTTTACAAACTTGTGCTTTGCGTTTCTGTTCTTTCGAAGGAAACTTGTTTCTGTGCCATACAGTGCGATATATCTCTTTTCAGTTTTCCTGTATTCCTAATTGAGTGAGCGACACACATGTGATTCCATTTAAAAGTAGTGATTTGTTTTTCTGTTCTTTCATTCTAAACTTGTTCCTGTGCTGTACAGTGCGATATATCACATTTCATTTTTCCTGTATTCCTAATTGAGCGAGTGACATACATGTGATTTAGTTTACAAAGTAGTGCTTTGCGTTTATGTTCTTTCCTTGGAAACTTGTTCTTGTTAGGAACAAGTTAGGGTTAGGGTTAAGGTTAGGGTTAGGTTAGGGTTAGGGTTAGGGTTAGGGTTAGTGTTAGGGTAGGGCTATGGTTAGGGTTAGGTTTAGGGTTAGGTTTAGCCTAGGGTTCGGTTTAGGGGGTTAGGGAAAGAGTTAGGGATAGGGTTAGTGGGTTACGGTTAGAGTTAGGGTTAGGGATAGAGGGATAGTGTTAGGGTTAGGATTAGGGTTATATCACTTTTCAGTTTTCCTGTTATAATAATTGAACAGGCGACACATATGTGAATTAGTATACAAAGTTGTGCTTTGCGTTTCGCTTCTTTCAATGAAAACTTGTTTCTTTGCTGTACTGTTCGATATATCAGTTTTCAGTTTTCCTGTATTACTAATTGAGAGAGCAACACACATGTGATTTAGTTTACAAAGTAGTGTTTTGCATTTCTGTTCTTCTTTTGGAAACTTGTTTCTGTGCTCTACAGTGTGATATATCACTTTTCAGTTTTCCTGTTATAATAATTGAACAGGCGACACTTATGTGAATTAGTTTACAAAGTTATGCTTTGCGTTTCTGTTCTTTCGATGGAAACTTGTTTCTGTGCCGTACAGTGCGAGATAAAACTTTTCAGTTTTCCTGTAATCCTAATTGAGCGAGCGACACACATGTGATTTAGTTTACAAACAGTGCTTTGAATTTATGTTCTTTCGTTGGAAACTTGTTCCTGTTAGGAACTAGTTCAGGTTAGGGTTAGGGTTAGGATTAGGTTTAGGGTAGGGTTAGGGTCAGGTTTAGAGGGTTGGTGTTAGGGTTAGGGTTAGGGTTAGGGAGTTAGGGTGAGGGTTAGGGTCATTGTTAGGGTTATATCACTTTTTAGTTTTCCTGTTATAATAATTGAACAGGCAACACGTATGTGAATTCGTTTACAAAGTTGTGCTTTCCGTTTCTGTTATTTCGATGGAAACTTGTTTCTGTGCCGAACAGTGCGAGATAACACTTTTCAGTTTTCCTGTATTCCTAATTGAGCAATCGACACACATGTGATTCCATTTAAAAGTAGTGATTTGTTTTTCTGTTCTTTCATTCTAAACTTTTTCCTGTGCTGTACAGTGCGATATATCACTTTTCAGTTTTCCTGTTATAGTCATTGAACAGGCGACAGGTATGTGAATTAGTTTACAAAGTTGTGCTTTGCATTTCTGTTCTTTTGATGGAAACTTGTTTCTGTGCATTACAGTGCGATATATCACTTTTCAGTTTTCCTGTATTCCTAATTGAGCGAGCAACACACATGTGATTCTATTTAAAAGTAGTGCTTTGCGTTTCTGTTCTTCTATTGGAAACTTTTTTCTGTGCTATACAGTGTGATATATCACTTTTCAGTTTTCCTGTTATAATAATTGAAGGCAACAGGTATGTGAATTAGTTTACAAAGTTGTGGTTTGCGATTCTGTTCTTTCGATGGAAACTTGTTTCTGTGCCCTACAGTGAGAGATAACACTTTTCAATTTTCCTGTATTCCTAATTGAGAGAGCGACACACATGTGATTCCATTTAAAAGTAGTGCTTTCCTTTTCTGTTCTTTCCTTGGAAACTTGTTCCTGTTAGGAACAAGTGAGGGTTAGGGTTAGGGTTAGGGTTAGGGTTAGGGTTAGGGTTAGGTAGGTTTAGGGTTAGCGTTAGGGTTAGGGGCTTAGGGTTATGGTTAGGGTTTATGGTTAGGGTTAGGTTTAGGGTTAGGGTTAGGTGCTTAGGGTTAGGGTGAGGGTTATATCACTCTTCAGTTTTCCTGTTATAATAATTGAACAGGCAACATTTATGTGAATTAGTTTACAAAGTTATGCTTTGCCTTTCTGTTCTTTCGATGGAAACTTGTTTCTGTGCCATACAGTGCGAGATAAAACTTTTCAGTTTTCCTGTAGTTCTAATTGAGCAAGTGACACACATGTGATTTAGTTTACAAATAGTGCTTTGAATTTATGTTCTTTCCTTGGAGACTTGTTCCTGTTAGGAACTAGTTAGGGTTAGGGTTTGGGTTAGGATTAGGTTTAGGGTAGGATTAGGGTTAGAGTTAGGGTCTGGTTTAGGGGGTTAGGGTTAGGGTTAGGGTTAGGGTTAGGGTTAGGGTTATTGTTAGGATTATATCACTTTTTAGTTTTCCTGTTATAATAATTGAACAGGCAACACGTATGTGAATTAGTTTACAAAGTTGTGCTTTGCATTTCTGTTATTTCGATGGAAACTTGTTTCTGTGCCGAACAGTGCGAGATAACACTTTTCATTTTCCTGTATTCCTAATTGAGAGAGCAAAACACATGTGATTCCATTTAAAAGTAGTGCTTTGCTTTTCTGTTCTTTGGTGGGAAACTTGTTCCTATGCTGTACAGTGCGATATATCATTTTTCACTTTTCCTGTATTACTAATTGAGCGAGCGACACACATATGATTTAGATTGCAAAGTAGTCCTTTGAGTTTATCTTCTTTCCTTGGGAACTTGTTCTTGTTAGGAAAATTTAGGGTAAGGGTTAGGGTTAGTGTTAGTGTTAGTTTTAGGGTAGGGCTAGGTTTAGGGTTAGGGGTTAGGGTTAGCGTTAGGGTTAGGTTTAGGGGGGGTTAGGGATAGGTTTAGGGTTAGGGTTAGGGTTAGGGGTTAGGGTTAGAGTCAAGATTAGGGATAGGGGGTTAGGGTGATGGTTAGGGTTAGTGTTATATCACTTTTCAGTTTTCATGTTATAATAATTGAACAGGCGACATGTATGTGAATAAGTTTACAAAGTTGTGCTTTGCGTTTTTGTTCTTTCGTTGAAAACTTGTTTCTGTGCTGTACAGTGGGAGATAACA
The DNA here is from genome assembly GCA_036365155.1 of Meriones psammophilus. Lineage (NCBI taxonomy): Eukaryota > Metazoa > Chordata > Mammalia > Rodentia > Muridae > Meriones > Meriones psammophilus. The sequence continues at coordinate 11,405 of JAEOAE010000249.1, forward strand.
CTTTTCAGTTTTCCTGTATTCCAAATTGAGTGAGCGACACACATGTGATTCCGTTTAAATGCAGTGCTTTGCTTTTTTTTCTTTCGTTGGAAAATTGTTCCTGTGCTGCACAATGCGATATTTCCCTTTTCAATTTTCTTGTTATAAAAATTTAAAGGGCTACACATATGTGAATTATTATACAAAGATGTGGTTTGCGTTTCTGTTCCTTCGATGGAAACTTGTTTCTGTGCAGTAAAGTGCGATATATCACTTTTCAGTTTTCCTGTATTCCTATTTGAGCGAGCGACACACATGTGATTCCGTTTAAAAGTAGTGATTTGTTTTTCTGTTCTTTTGTTCTAAACTTGTTCCTGTGCTGTAGAGTGCGATATATCACTTTTCAGTTTTCCTGTATTTCTAATTAAGTGAGTGACACACATGGGATTTAGTTTATAAAGTAGTGCTTTGTGTTTATGGTCTTTCCTTGGAAACATGTTCCTGTTAGTAACAAGTTAGGGTTAGGGTTAGGGTTAGGGTTAGTGTTAGGGTAGGGTAGTTTTAGGATTAGGATTAGGGTGAGGTTAAGGTTAGGGGTTAGGGTTAGGGTTAGGGTTAGGGTGTTAGGGTTAGGCTTAGGCTTATATCACTTTTCAGTTTTCCTGTTATAATAAATGAACAGGTGACATGTATGTGAATTTGTTTACAAAATTGTGCTTTGCGTTTCTGTTCTTTCGATAGAAACTTGTTTCTGTGCCGAAACAGTGCGAGATAACACTTTTCAGTTTTCCTGTATTTGTAATTGAGCGAGGGACACACATGTGATTCCGTTTAAAAGTAGTGTTGTGCTTTTCTGTTCTTTTGTTGGAAACTTGTTCCTGTGCTGTACAGTGCGATATATCACATTTCACTTTTCCTGTATTACTAATTGATCGAGCGACACACATGTGATTTAGTTTACAATGTAGTGCTTTGCGTTTATGTTCTTTCCTTGGAAACTTGTTCCTGTTAGGAACAAGTCAGGGTTAGTGTTAGGGTTAGGGTTATGTTTAGGGTTAGGGTTAGGGTTAGGATACGGTTAGGGTTAGCGTTAGAGTTAGGGTTAGGGTTAGGGTTAGGGTTAGGGGTTAGGGTTAGGGTTAGGTTATATCACTTTAGAGTTTTCCTGTCATAATAATTGAACAGGCAACACGTATGTGAATTAGTTTATAAAGTTGTGCTTTGCGTTTCTGTTATTTCGATGGAAAAGTGTTTCTGTGCCAAAACAGTGCGAGATAACACTGTTCAGTTTTTCTGTATTCCTAATTGAGCGAGCAACACACATGTGATTTACGTTACAAAGTAATGCTTTGCGTTTATGTTCTTTCGAAGGAAAATTGTTCCTGTTAGTGACAAGTTAGGGTTAGTGTTAGGGTTAGGGTTAGTGTTAGCTTTAGGGTAGACTTGGGGTTAGGTTAAGGGTTAGGGTTATTGTTAAGGGTTTAGGGTTAGGGTTCTGATGTTGGTTCTGGTTGGGGGGATAGGGATAGGATTAGGGTTAGGGTTAGTGTTAGGGTTAGGGTTAGGGTTAGGATTATATCACTTTTCAGTTTTCCTGTTATAATCATTGAACAGGCGACACGTATGTGAATTAGTTTACAAAGTTGTGCTTTGCGTTTCTGTTCTTTCGATGAAAACTTGTTTCTTTGCCAGACAGTTCAATATATCACTTTTCAGTTTTCTTGTATTCCTAACTGAGCGAGCGACACACATGTGATTTAGTATTAAATGTAGTGCTTTCAGTTTCTGTTCTTGTGTTGGAAACTTGTTTCTGTGCCATACAGTGTGAGATAACACTTTTCAGTTTTCCTGTATTCCTATTTGAGTAAGCAACACAATTGTGATTCAGTTTACAAAGTAGTGCTTTGCTTTTCTGTTCTTTCCTTGGAAACTTGTTCCTGTGCTGTAGAGTGCGATATATCACTTTTCAGTTTTCCTGTATTCCTAATTGAGCGAGCGACACAATTGTTATTTAGTTTACAAAGTATTGCTATGCGTTTATGTACTTTCTCTGGAAATTTGTTCCTGTTAGGAACAAGTTAGCGTTAGGATTCAGTTAGGGTTAGGGTTAGGGTTAGGGTTATATCACTTTTCAGTTTTCCTGTTATAATAATTGAACAGGCGACACATATGTGTATTAGTTTACAAAGTTGTGATATGTGTTTCTATGCTTTCGATGAGAACGTGTTTTTTTGTCGTACAGTTCGATATATCACTTTTCAGTTTTCCTTTGTTCCTAATTGAGCGAGTGTCAAACATGTGATTTAGTTTACCAAGTAGTGCTTTGCTTTTCTATTCTTTTGTTCGAAAATCATTCCTGTGCTGTACAGTGCAATATATCACCTTTCAGTTTAGCTGTATTCCTAATTGAGCGAGTGACACACATGTGATTTAGTTTATAATGCAATGCTTTTCTTTTCTGTTCTTTTGTTTTAAACTTGTTCCCGTGCTGTACATTGCGATATATCACTTTTCAGTTTTCCTGTATTCCTAATTGAGCGAGCGACACACATGTGATTTAGTTTACAAAGTAGTGCTCTTCGTGTAGGTTCTTTTATTGGAAACTTGTTTCTGTTAGGGATATGGTTAGGCTTAGGGTTAGGGTTAGTGTAGGGTTAAGGTTAGGGATAGGGTTAGGGTTAGGGTTAGGGTTAGGGGGGTTAGGGTCAGGGTTAGGGTTAAGGCAGGGGGTGAGGGTTAAGGTTAGGGTTAGGGTTATATCACTTTTCAGTTTTCCTATTATAATAATTGAACAGGCAACACGTATGTGAATTAGTTTTCAAAGTTGTGCTTTGCGTTTCTGTTCTTTCGATGAAAACTTGTTTCATTGCCGTACAGTTCGATATATCACTTTTCAGTTTTCTTGTATTCCTAATTGAGCGAGTGACACATATGTGATTTATTTTACAAAGTAATGCTTTGCTTTTCTGATTTTTGGTTGGAAACTTGTTCCTGTGCTGAACAGTGCCATATATCACTTTTCAGTTTTCCTGTTATAATAATTGCACGGGCAACATGTATGTGAATTAGTTTACAAAGTAGTGCTTTGCTTTTCTGTTCTTTCGTTCGAAACTTGTTCCTGTGCTCTACAGTGCGATATATCACGGTTCAGTTTTCCTGTTATAATTTCTGAACGGGCAACACGTATGTGAATTAGTTTACAAAGTTGTGCTTTGCCTTTATATTCGTTCATTGGAAACTTATTCCTGTTAGGAACAAGTTACGTTTACTGTTCTGTTAGGGTACGATTAGGATTAGGATTAGGGTTAGGGTTAGGGTTAGGGTTAGGGGTTTAGGGTTAGAATTATGGTTAGGGCTATATCACTTTTCAGTTTTCCTTTTATAATAATTGAACGGTGACACGCATGTGAATTAGTTCACAAAGTTGTGCTTTGCGTTTCTGTTCTTTTGATGGAAACTTGTTTCTGTGCCTTACAGTGCGAGAGAATACTTTTCAGTTTTCCTGTATTCCTAATTGAGCAAGCGACACACATGTGATTTAGATTACAAAGTAGTGCTTTACTTTTCTGTTCTTTCCTTGGAAACTTGTTCCTGTGCTGTACAGTGCGATATATCACTTTTCAGTTTTCCCGTTATAAAAATTGAATGGGCGACACATATGTGAATTAGTTTACAATGTTGTGCTTTGCGTTTCCTTTCTTTTGATGGAATCTTGTTTCTATGCCTTACATTGAGAGATAACACTTTTCAGTTTTCCTGTATTCCTAATTGAGCGAGTGACACACATGTAATTTAGTTTACAAAGTAGTGCTTTGCTTTTCTGTTCTTTTGTTGTAAACTTGTTCCTGTGCTGTACAGTGTGATATATCACATTTCATTTATCCTGTATTCCCAATTGATCAAGCGACACACATGTGATTTAGTTTACAATGTAGTGCTTTGCTTTTCTGTTCTTTCGTTGGAAACTAGTTCCTGTGCTGTATAATGTGATATATCACTTTTCAGTTTTCCTGTATTCGTAATTGAGCTAGCCACAAACATGTGATTTCGTTTACAAAGTCGGGCTTTGCGTTTCTGTTCTTCTTTTGGAAACTTGTTCCTGTGCTGTACAGTGTGATATATCACTTTTCAGTTTTCCTGTTATAATAATTGAACGGGCGAAACATATGTGAATTAGTTTACAAAGTTGTGCTTTGCGTTTCTGTTCTTTCTAAGGAAACTTGATTCTGTGTTGTACAGTTCGATATATCACTTTACAGTTTTACTGTATTCCTAGTTGAGCGAGCAACACACATGTGATTTACTTTACAAAGTAGTGCTTTCCGCTTCTGTTCTTATGTTGGAAACTTGTTTCTGTTCTGTATCGTGTGATATATCACTTTTCAGTTTTCCTGTATTCCTAATTGAGCGAAGCGGCACACATGTAATTTAGTTTACAAAGTAGTGATTTTTCGTTTATGTTCTTTCGTTGGAAACTTGTTTCTTTTAGGGATATGGTTATGGTTATGGTTAGGGTTAGGGTTAGGGTTAGGCTTAGGGGGTTAGGGTTAAGGTTAGGGTTAGGGTTACGGTTATCTCACTTTTCAGTTTTCCTATTATAATAATTGAACAGGAGACACCTATGTGAATTAGTATACAAAGTTGTGCTTTGCGTTTCTGTTCTTTCGATAAAACTTGTTTCTTGGCCATAAAGTTCGGTATATCACTTTTCAGTTTTCCTGCATTCGTAATTGAGCCTGCCACACACATGTGATATAGTTTACAAAGTAGGGCTTTGCGTTTCTGTTCTTCTGTTGGAAACTTGTTCCTGTGCTGTACAGTGCGATATATCACTTTTCAGTTTTTGTGTTATAATAATTGAACAGGCGACACGTATGTGAATTAGTTTACAACGTTGTGCTTTGCGTTTCTGTCTTTTCGATGAAAACTTGTTTCTGTTCCTTACAGAGTGATATATCACTTTTTAGTTTTCCTGTGTACCTAATTGAGTGAGCTACACACATGTGATTTAGTTTACAAAGTAGTGCTTTGGGTTTATGTTCTTTCGTTGGAAAGTTAGGGTTAGTGTTAGGTTAGGGTTAAGGTTAGAGTTAGGGTTAGGTAGAGTTAGGGTTAGGGTTAGGGTTAGGGTTAGGGTTAGGGGGTTTGGGTTAGGTTAGGGATATGGTTAGGATAGGGTTATATCACTTTTCAGTTTTGTGTTATAATAATTGAACAGGTGACACGTATGTGAATTAGTTTACAAAGTTGTGATTTGCGTTTCTGACTTTTCCATGAAAACTTGTTTCTGTGCCGTATAGTGTGATATATCACTTATCTGTTTTCCTGTGTTCCTAATTGAGCAAGCGGCACACATGTAATTTAGTTTACAAAGTAGTGATTTTCGTTTATGTTGTTTTTAGATTGGAAACTTGTTTCTGTTGTTGATATGGTTATGGTTGGGTTAGGGTTAGGGTTAGTGTAGGTTATTGTTAGGGTTAGGGTTAGGGTTAGAGGTTAGGGGTTAGGGTTAGGGTTAGTGTTAGGGGTTAGGGTTAGGGTTAGGGTTAGGGTTAGGGTTAGGGTTAGGGGTTAGGGTTATGATTAGGGTCAGGGTTCCTGTTATATCACTGTTATAGATACAAATTAGTTTACACGTATGTGATTTAGTTTACAAAGTAGTGCTTTGCCTTTATGTTCCTTCGTTGGAAACTTGTTCCTGATAGGAAAAAGTTAGGGTTAGTGTTATGGTTAGGGTTAAGGTAAGAGTTAGGATTAGGGTTAGGGGGTTAGAGTTAGGGATGTGATTAGGGATAGGGTTATATCACTTTTCAGTTTTCCTGTTATAATTATTGAACAGGCGACACGTATGTGAATTAGTTTACAAAGTTGTGATTTGCGTTTCTGTTCTTTCGATGAAATCTTGTTTCTTTGCCATAAAGTTCGATATATCACTTTTCAGTTTTCCTGTATTCGTAATTGAGCTAGCCAAACCCATGTGATTTAGTTTACAAAGTAGAGCTTTGCGTTTCTGTTCTTCTGTTGGAAACTTGTTCCTTTGCTGTACAGTGCGATATATCACTTTTCAGTTTTCCTGTTATAATAATTGAACGGGCGAAACATATGTGAATTAGTTTAAAAGTTGTGCTTTCTGTTTCTGTTCATTCGTTGGAAACTTGTTCCAGTGCTGTACAGTTCAATATATCACTTTACAGTTTTCCTGTATTCCTAGTTGAGCGATCGACACACATGTGATTTAGTTTACAAAATAGTGCTTTGTGTTTCTCTTCTTATGTTGGAAACTTGTTTGTGGTCTGTACAGTGTGATATATCTCTTTTCAGTTTTCCTGTATTCCTAATTGAGCGAGTGGCAAACGTAATTTCGTTTACAAAGTAGTGATTTTCGTTTATGTTCTTTCGTTGGAAACTTGTTTCTGTTAGGGATATGGTTATGGTTAGGGTTATGGTTAGGGTTAGTGTAGGTTAGGGTTAGGTTAGGGTTAGGGTTAGGGTTAGGGTGTTAGGGTTAGGGTTAGGGGATTTAGGTTAGGGTTAGGGTTAGGGGTTAGGGTTATGGTTAGGGTTAGGATTTCGGTTATATCACTTTTCAGTTTTCCTGTTATAATAATTGAACGGGCAAAACATATGTAAATTAGTTTACAAAGTTGTGCTTTGCGTTTCTATTCTTTGGATGAAAACTTGTTTCTTTGCCATAAAGTTTGATATATCACTTTTCAGTTTTCCTGTATTCCTAATAGAGTGAGCGTCACACATGTGATTTACTTTACAAAGTTGTGCTTTGCGTTTCTGTTCTTTGGATGAAAACTTGTTTCTTGGCCATGAAGTTCGACATATCACTTTTCAGTTTTCCTGTATTTGTAATTGAGCGAGCCACACACATATGATTTAGTTTACAAAGTAGAGCTTTGCGTTTCTGTTCTTTTGTTGGAAACTTGTTCCTGTGCTGTACAGCGCGATATATCACTTTTCAGTTTTCGTGTTATAATAATTGAACAGGTGACACGTATGTGAATTAGTTTACAAAGTTGTGCTTTGCGTTTCTGTCTTTTCGATGAAAACTTGTTTCTGTGCCTTACAGTTTGATATATCACTTTTTAGTTTTCCTGTATTCCTAATTGAGCGAGCAACACACATGTGATTTAGTTTACAAAGTAGTGCTTTGCCTTTATGTTCTTTCGTTGGAAACTTGTTCCTGATAGGAACAAGTTAGGGTTAGTGTTAGGGTTAGGGTTAAGGTTAGAGTTAGGATTAGGGTTAGGGGGTTAGAGTTAGGGATGTGATTAGGGATAGGGTTATATCACTTTCCAGTTTTCCTGTTATAATAATTGAACGGGAGAAACATATGTGAATTACTTTACAAAGTTGTGCTTTGCGTTTCTGTTCTTTCAATGGAAACTTGTTTCTGTGCCCTACAGTGCAAGATAACACTTTTCAGTTTTCCTGTATTCCTAATTGAGCAAGCGACACATACGTCATTCAGTTTACAAAGGAGTGCTTTGCTTTTCTGTTCTTTCATTGGAAACTTGTTCCTGTGCTGTACAGTGTGATATATCACTTTTCAGTTTTCCTGTATTCCTAATAGAGTGAGCATCACACATGTGATTTACTTTACAAAGTTGTGCTTTGTGTTTATGTTCTTTCCTTAGAAACTTGTTACTGTTAGGAACAAGTTAGGGTTAGGGTTAAGTTTAGGGTAGGGTTAGGTTAGGGTTAGGGTTAGGGTTAGAGATAGGGTTAGGGGTTAGGGTTAGGGTTAGTGTTAGGGGCTAGGGTTAGGATTAGTGTTAGGGTTAGCGTTAGGGTTAGGGTTATATCACTTTTCAGTTTTCGTGTTATAATAATTGAACAGGCGACAACGTGTGAATTAGTTACAACAAAGTTGTGATTTGCGTTTCTGTCTTTTCGATGAAAACTTGTTTCTGCCTTACAGTTTGATATA
>JAEOAE010002356.1:0-20476 GCA_036365155.1 Meriones psammophilus
CCTAAGCCCTAACCTAACCTAACCTAATCCTAATCCTAACCCTAAATTGTTCCTAACAGGAACAAGTTTCCAACAAAAAAGAACAGAAATGCAAAGCACTACTTTTTGTAAACTAAATTGCATGTGTGCCACTCGCTCATTAGGAATACAGGAAAACTGAAAGAGATATAACGCACTGTACAGCACAGGAACAAGTTTTGAATGAAAGAACAGAAAAGCAAAGCACTACTTTTACTTGGAATCACATGTGTGTCACTCGCTCAATTAGGAATACAGGAAAACTGAAAAGTGTTATCTCGCACTTTATGGCACAGAAAGAAATTTCCATGGAAAGAACAAGCGCAATGCACAACTTTGTAAACTAATTTACATACGTGTCGCCCGTTCAATTATTATAACAGGAAAACTGAAAAGTGATATATCACACTGTACAGCACAGAATCAAGTTTCCAACAGAAGAACAGAAACACAAAGCAGTATTTTGTAACCTAAATCACATGTGTGTTGCTCGCTCAATTAGGAATGCAGGAAAACTGAAAAGCGATATATCGAAATGTATGGCGAAGAAACAAGTTTTCATTGAAAGAACAGAAATCAAAGCCCAACTTGTAAACTAATACACATTCCTGTCGCCTGTTCAATTATTATAACAGGAAAACTGAAAAGTGATATAACCCTATCCTAACCTAAGCCCCTTTACCCCTACCTAACCTAACCTAACCCTAACCTAACCTAGCCCTAACCTAACCCTAAGCCCTAACCTAACCCTAACCTAATCCTAACCCTAACTTGTTCCTAACAGGAACAAGTTTCCAACGAAAAGAACAGAAATGCAAAGCACTACATTTGTAAACTAAATCGCATGTGTGCCACTCGCTCAATTAGGAATACAGGAAAACTGAAAGAGATATAGCACTGTACAGCACAGGAACAAGTTTTGAGCAAAGAACAGAAAAGCAAAGCACTACTTTTAACGGAATCACATGTGTGTCCCTTTCGCTCAATTAGGAATACAGGAAAACTGAAAAGTGTTATCTCGCACTTTATGGCACAGAAAGAAATTTCCATCGAAAGAACAGAAGCGCAATGCACAACTTTGTAAACTAATTTACATACGTGTCGCCCGTTCAATTATTATAACAGGAAAACTGAAAAGTGATATATCACACTGTACAGCACAGAATCAAGTTTCCAACAGAAGAACAGAAAGCATAAAGCAGTACTTTGTAACCTAAATCACATGTGTGTCGCTCGCTCAATTAGGAATGCAGGAAAACTGAAAAGCGATATATCGAAATGTATGGGCAAAGAAACAAGTTTTCATTGAAAGAACAGAAGCATAAAGCACAACTTGTAAACTAATTCACATTTGTGTCGCCTGTTCAATTATTATAACAGGAAAACTGAAAAGTGATATAACCTATCCCTAACCTAAGCCCCTTACCTAACCTAACCCTAACCCTAACCTAAGCCCTAACCTAAACCTAACCTAACCCTAACCTAACCCCCTAACCTAACCTAACCTAACCTAACTTGTTCCTAACAGGAACAAGTTTCCAACGAAAAGAACAGAAATGCAAAGCACTACTTTGTAAACTAAATCGCATGTGTGCCACTCGCTCAATTAGGAATACAGGAAAACTGAAAAGAGATATAACGCACTGTACAGCACAGGAACAAGTTTTGAGCAGAAAGAACAGAAAAGCAAAGCACTACTTTTTAATGGAATCACATGTGTGTCACTCGCTCAATTAGGAATACAGGAAAACTGAAAAGTGTTATCTCGCACTTTATGGCACAGAAAGAAATTTCCATCGAAAGAACAGAAGCACAATGCACAACTTTGTAAACTAATTTACATACGTGTCGCCCGTTCAATTATTATAACAGGAAAACTGAAAAGTGATATATCACACTGTACAGCACAGAATCAAGTTTCCAACAGAAGAACAGAAAGCATAAAGCAGTACTTTGTAACCTAAATCACATGTGTGTCGCTCGCTCAATTAGGAATGCAGGAAAACTGAAAAGCGATATATCGAAATGTATGGCAAAAGAAACAAGTTTTCATTGAAAGAACAGAAAGCAAAGCACAACTTTGTAAACTAATTCACATTCGTGTTGCCTGTTCAATTATTATAACAGGAAAACTGAAAAGTGATATAACCCTATCCCCTAACCTAAGCCCCTTACCTAACCTAACCTAACCCTAACCCTAACCTAACCCCTAAGCCCTAACCTAACCTAACCTAACCTCCTAACCCTAAACCTTGTTTCCTAACAGGAACAAGTTTCCAACAAAAAGAACAGAAATGCAAAGCACTACTTTGTAAACTAAATGCATGTGTGCCACTCGCTCAATTAGGAATACAGGAAAACTGAAAGAGATATAACACACTGTACAGCACAGGAACAAGTTTTGAACAGAAAGAACAGAAAAGCAAAGCACTACTTTTTAATGGAATCACATGTGTGTCAGCTCGCTCAATTAGGAATACAGGAAAACTGAAAAGTGTTATCTCGCACTTTATGGCACAGAAAGAAATTTCCATGAAAGAACAGAAGCGCAATGCACAACTTTGTAAACTAATTTACATACACGTGTCGCCCGTTCAATTATTATAACAGGAAAACTGAAAGTGATATATCACACTGTACAGCACAGAATCAAGTTTCCAACAGAAGAACAGAAAGCATAAAGCAGTACTTTGTAACCTAAATCACATGTGTGTCGCTCGCTCAATTAGGAATGCAGGAAAACTGAAAAAGCGATATATCGAAATGTATGGCAAAGAAACAAGTTTTCATTGAAAGAACAGAAATGCAAAGCACAACTTTGTAAACTAATTCACATGTGTGTTGCCTGTTCAATTATTATAACAGGAAAACTGAAAAGTGATATAACCCTATCCTAACCTAAGCCCCCTTACCTACCCTAACCTAACCTAAGGCCTAACCTAACCCTAACCTAAGCCCCTAACCTAACCCTAAAGCACCCTAACCCTACTTTTAACTACTTTGTAAACTAAATCACATGTGTGCTCGCTCAGTAGGAATACAGGAAAACTGAAAGAGATATAAACACTGTACAGCACAGGAACAAGTTTTCCAAGAAAGAACAGAAATGCAAGCACTACTGCAAAGTGTTCAATTAAATACAGGCATGTTGTGCTTTATGGCACAGAAAAGAAATTTCCATCGAAAGAAAAAGCAATGCACAACTTTGTAAACTAATTTACATATGTCGCCCGTTCAATTATTATAACAGGAAAACTGAAAAGTGATATATTGTACAGCACAGAATCAAGTTTCCAACAGAAAGAACAAAAGCAAAGCAGTACTTTTAACCTAAATCACATGTGTGTGCTCGCTCAATTAGGAATGCAGGAAAACTGAAAAGCGATATATCGAAATGTATGGCAGAAACAAATTTTCATTGAAAGAACAGAAAGCATAATGCACAACTTTGTAAACTAATTCACATTCGTGTTGCCTGTTCAATTATTATAACAGGAAAACTGAAAAGTGATATATCACCTAACAGCCCTTATCCTAGTTTCCAACCTAACCTAACCTAACCTAAACCTAACCCCCTAACCTAACCTAACCTAATCCTAAACCTAACTTGTTCCTAACAGGAACAAGTTTCCAACAAGTTTTCAAAAAGAACAAATGCAAAGCACTACTTTGTAAACTAAATCACATGTGTGCCACTCGCTCAATTAGGAATACAGGAAAACTGAAAGAGATATAACGCACTGTACAGCACAGAAACAAGTTTTGATTGAAAGAACAGAAAAGCAAAGCACTACTTTTTAACGGAATCACATGTGTGTCCTCGCTCAATTAGGAATACAGGAAAACTGAAAAGTGTTATCTCGCACTTTATGGCACAGAAACAAATTTCCATTGAAAAGAACAGAAGCGCAATGCACAACTTTGTAAACTAATTTACATACGTGTCGCCCGTTCAATTATTATAACAGGAAAACTGAAAAGTGATATATCACACTGTACAGCACAGAATCAAGTTTCCAACAGAAGAACAGAAAGCGCAAAGCAGTACTTTGTAACCTAAATCACATGTGTGTTGCTCGCTCAATTAGGAATGCAGGAAAACTGAAAAGCGATATATTGAAATGTATGGCAAAGAAACAAGTTTTCATTGAAGAACAGAAAAGCAAAGCACAATTTGTAAACTAATTCACATGCGTGTGTCGCCTGTTCAATTATTATAACAGGAAAACTGAAAAGTGATATAACCCTATCCTAACCCTAAGCCCCTTACCTAACCTAACCCTAACCCTTGCCCTAACCCTAATCCTAACCCTAACCCTAACCCTAACCTAACCCTAATCCTAACCTAACTTGTTCCTAACAGGAACAAGTTTCCAAAAAGAACAGAAATGCAAAGCACTACTTTTGTAAACTAAATCGCATGTGTGCCACTCTGCTCAATTAGGAATACAGGAAAACTGAAAGAGATATAACCACTGTACAGCACAGGAACAAGTTTTGAATGAAAGAACAGAAAAGCAAAGCACTACTTTTAACGGAATCACATGTAACCTGGCTCAATTTGGAATACAGGAAAACTGAAAAGTGTTATCTCGCACTTTATGGCACAGAAAGAAATTTCCATGGAAAGAACAGAAGCGCAATGCACAACTTTGTAAACTAATTTACATACGTGTATCGCCCGTTCAATTATTATAACAGGAAAACTGAAAAGTGATATATCACACTGTACAGCACAGAATCAAGTTTCCAACAGAAGAACAAGCATAAAGCAGTACTTTGTAACCTAAATCACATGTGTGTCGCTCGCTCAATTAGGAATGCAGGAAAACTGAAAAGCGATATATCGAAATGTATGGCAAAGAAACAAGTTTTCATTGAAAGAACAGAAGCATAAAGCACAACTTGTAAACTAATTCACATTCGTGTTCGCCTGTTCAATTATTATAACAGGAAAACTGAAAAGTGATATAACCCTATCCCCTAACCTAACCTTAAGCCCCTAACCTAACCCTACCCTAACCCTAACCCCTAACCTAACCCTCGGCCCTAACCTAAGCCCTAACCTAACCTAATCCTATCCTAACCTAACTTGTTCCTAACAGGAACAAGTTTCCAACGAAAGAACAGAAATGCAAAGCACTACTTTGTAAACTAAATCGCATGTGTGCCACTTGCTCAATTAGGAATACAGGAAAACTGAAAAGATATAACACACTGTACAGCACAGGAACAAGTTTTGAATGAAAGAACAGAAAAGCAAAGCACTACTTTTTAATGGAATCACATGTGTGTCACTCGCTCAATTAGGAATACAGGAAAACTGAAAAGTGTTATCTACGCACTTTATGGCACAGAAAGAAATTTCCATGGAAAGAACAGAAGCACAATGCACAACTTTGTAAACTAATTTACATACGTGTCGCCCGTTCAATTATTATAACAGGAAAACTGAAAAGTGATATATCACACTGTACAGCACAGAATCAAGTTTCCAACAGAAGAACAAAAAGCATAAAGCAGTACTTTTGTAACCTAAATCACATGTGTGTTGCTCGCTCAATTAGGAATGCAGGAAAACTGAAAAGCGATATATCGAAATGTATGGCAAAGAAACAAGTTTTCATTGAAAGAACAGAAGCATAAAGCACAACTTGTAAACTAATTCACATTCGTGTTGCCTGTTCAATTATTATAACAGGAAAACTGAAAAGTGATATAACCCTATCCTAACCTAAGCCCCTTACCTAACCTAACCCTAACCCTAACCTAACCCTAACCTAACCTAAGCCCTAAACCTAACCTAACCCTAATCCTAACCTAACTTGTTCCTAACAGGAACAAGTTTCCAACAAGTTTCCAAAAGAACAGAAATGCAAAGCACTACTTTTTGTAAACTAAATCGCATGTGTGCCACTCGCTCAATTAGGAATAGAGGAAAACTGAAAAGAGATATAACGCACTGTACAGCACAGGAACAAGTTTTGAATGAAAGAACAGAAAAGCAAAGCACTACTTTTTAACGGTATCACATGTGTGTCACTCGCTCAATTTGGAATACAGGAAAACTGAAAAGTGTTATCTCGCACTTTATGGCACAGAAAGAAATTTCCATGGAAAGAACAGAAACGCAATGCACAACTTTGTGAACTAATTTACATACATGTCGCCCGTTCAATTATTATAACAGGAAAATTCAAAAGTGATATATCACACTGTACAGCACAAAATCAAGTTTCCAACAGAAGAACAGAAACGCACAATAGTACTTTGTAACCTAAATCACATGTGTGTCGCTCGCTCAAATAGGAATGCAGGAAAACTGAAAAGCGATATATCGAAATGTATGGCAAAGAAACAAGTTTTCATTGAAAGAACAAGCATAAAGCACAACTTGTAAACTAATTCACATTCGTGTTGCCTGTTCAATTATTATAACAGGAAAACTGAAAAGTGATATAACCCTATCCCTAACCTAAGCCCCTTACCTAACCTAACCTAACCCTAACCTAGCCCCTAACCTAACCTAACCTAACCTAACCCCTAACCTAACCTAACCCCTAATCCTAACCTAACTTGTTCCTAACAGGAACAAGTTTCCAACGAAAGAACAGAAATGCAAAGCACTACTTTGTAAACTAAATCGCATGTGTGCCACTCGCTCAATTAGGAATACAGGAAAACTGAAAGAGATATAACACACTGTACAGCACAGGAACAAGTTTTTTGAATGAAAGAACAGAAAAGCAAAGCACTACTTTTAATGGAATCACATGTGTGTCACTCGCTCAATTAGGAATACAGGAAAACTGAAAAGTGTTATCTCGCACTTTATGGCACAGAAAGAAATTTCCATGGAAAGAACAGAAACGCAAAGCACAACTTTGTAAACTAATTTACATACGTGTCGCCCGTTCAATTATTATAACAGGAAAACTGAAAAGTGATATATCACACTGTACAGCACAGAATCAAGTTTCCAACAGAAGAACAGAAGCGCAAAAGCAGTACTTTGTAACCTAAATCACATGTGTGTTGCTCGCTCAATTAGGAATGCAGGAAAACTGAAAAGCGATATATCGAAATGTATGGCAAAGAAACAAGTTTTCATTGAAAGAACAGAAATCAAAGCCCAACTTGTAAACTAATTCACATTCCTGTCGCCTGTTCAATTATTATAACAGGAAAACTGAAAAGTGATATAACCCTATCCTAAACCTAAGCCCCTTACCTAACCTAACCCCCTAACCTAACCTAACCTAACCTAAGCCTAACCCTAACCCTAACCCTAACCTAACCTAATCCTAACCTAACTTGTTCCTAACAGGAACAAGTTTCCAACGAAAGAACAGAAATGCAAAGCACTACTTTGTAAACTAAATCGCATGTGTGCCACTCGCTCAATTAGGAATACAGGAAAACTGAAAAGAGATATAACACACTGTACAGCACAGGAACAAGTTTTGAATGAAAGAACAGAAAAGCAAAGCACTACTTTTTAATGGAATCACATGTGTGTCACTCGCTCAATTAGGAATACAGGAAAACTGAAAAGTGTTATCTCGCACTTTATGGCACAGAAAGAAATTTCCATGGAAAGAACAGAAACGCAATGCACAACTTTGTAAACTAATTTACATACGTGTCGCCCGTTCAATTATTATAACAGGAAAACTGAAAAGTGATATATCACACTGTACAGCACAGAATCAAGTTTCCAACAGAAGAACAGAAACGCAAAGCAGTACTTTGTAACCTAAATCACATGTGTGTCGCTCGCTCAATTAGGAATGCAGGAAAACTGAAAAGCGATATATCGAAATGTATGGCAAAGAAACAAGTTTTCATTGAAAGAACACAAAAGCAAAAGCACAACTTGTAAACTAATTCACATTCGTGTCGCCTGTTCAATTATTATAACAGGAAAACTGAAAAGTGATATAACCCTATCCTAACCCTAAGCCCCCTAACCTAACCCCTAACCCTAACCCTAACCTAACCTAACCTAACCTAACCTAACCCTAACCTAACCCTAACCCTAACCTAATCCTAACCCTAACCTTAACCCTTTCTAACAGGAACAAGTTTCCAACGAAAGAACAGAAATGCAAAGCACTACTTTGTAAACTAAATCGCATGTGTGCCACTCGCTCAATTAGGAATACAGGAAAACTGAAAAGAGATATAACACACTGTACAGCACAGGAACAAGTTTTGAATGAAAGAACAGAAAAGCAAAGCACTACTTTTAATGGAATCACATGTGTGTCACTCGCTCAATTAGGAATACAGGAAAACTGAAAAGTGTTATCTCGCACTTTATGGCACAGAAAGAAATTTCCATGGAAAGAACAAGCGCAATGCACAACTTTGTAAACTAATTTACATACACGTGTAAGCCCGTTCAATTATTATAACAGGAAAACTCAAAGTGATATATCACACTGTACAGCACAGAATCAAGTTTCCAACAGAAGAACAGAAAGCATAAAGCAGTACTTTGTAACCTAAATCACATGTGTGTCGCTCGCTCAATTAGGAATGCAGGAAAACTGAAAAGCGATATATCGAAATGTATGGCAAAGAAACAAGTTTTCATTGAAAGAACAGAAGCATAAAAGCACAACTTGTAAACTAATTTCATTTCGTGTTGCCTGTTCAATTATTATAACAGGAAAACTGAAAAGTGATATAACCCTATCCCTAACCTAAGCCCCCCCTAACCCTAACCTACCCCTAACCTAACCTAACCTAACCTAACCTAACCTAACCTAACCTAACCTAACCTAACCTAACCCTAAAGTTGTTCCTAACAGGAACAAGTTTCCAACGAAAGAACAGAAATGCAAAGCACTACTTTGTAAACTAAATCGCATGTGTGCCACTCGCTCAATTAGGAATACAGGAAAACTGAAAGAGATATAAAGCACTGTACAGCACAGGAACAAGTTTTGAATGAAAGAACAGAAAAGCAAAGCACTACTTTTACTGGAATCACATGTGTGTCACTCGCTCAATTAGGAATACAGGAAAACTGAAAAGTGTTATCTCGCACTTTATGGCACAGAAAGAAATTTCCATCAAAAAGAACAGAAAGCATAATGCACAACTTTGTAAACTAATTTACATACGTGTCGCCCGTTCAATTATTATAACAGGAAAACTCAAAAGTGATATATCACACTGTACAGCACAGAATCAAGTTTCCAACAGAAGAACAGAAGCATAAAGCAGTACTTTGTAACCTAAATCACATGTGTGTTGCTCGCTCAATTAGGAATGCAGGAAAACTGAAAAGCGATATATTGAAATGTATGGCAAAGAAACAAGTTTTCATTGAAAGAACAGAAAGCATAAAGCACAACTTGTAAACTAATTCACATTCGTGTTGCCTGTTCAATTATTATAACAGGAAAACTGAAAGTGATATAACCTAACCTAAGCCCCTAACCTAAGCCCCCCCCTAACCTAACCCAAAAAAAAGAACCTAACAAACCACTCCCCTAACTAAAGCCCTAACCCTAACCTCTAACCTAATCCTAACCCTAAATTGTTCCTAACAGGAACAAGTTTCCAACGAAAGAACAGAAATGCAAAGCACTACATTTGTAAACTAAATCACATGTGCCACTCGCTCAATTAGGAATACAGGA
The DNA here is from genome assembly GCA_036365155.1 of Meriones psammophilus. Classification (NCBI taxonomy): domain Eukaryota; kingdom Metazoa; phylum Chordata; class Mammalia; order Rodentia; family Muridae; genus Meriones; species Meriones psammophilus. The sequence continues at coordinate 9,672 of JAEOAE010002356.1, forward strand.
AAACTGAAAAGAGATATAGCACTGTACAGCACAGGAACAAGTTTTGAATGAAAGAACAGAAAAGCAAAGCACTACTTTTTAACGGTATCACATGTGTGTCCCTTCGCTCAATTTGGAATACAGGAAAACTGAAAAGTGTTATCTACTTTATGGCACAGAAAGAAATTTCCATCAAAAGAACAGAAGCATAATGCACAACTTTGTAAACTAATTTACATACGTGTCGCCCGTTCAATTATTATAACAGGAAAACTGAAAAGTGATATATCACACTGTACAGCACAGAATCAAGTTTCCAACAGAAGAACAGAAAGCATAAAGCAGTACTTTGTAACCTAAATCACATGTGTGTTGCTCGCTCAATTAGGAATGCAGGAAAACTTATAAAAGCGATATATCGAAATGTATGGCAAAGAAACAAGTTTTCATTGAAAGAACAGAAAGCATAAAGCACAACTTGTAAACTAATTCACATTCGTGTTGCCTGTTCAATTATTATAACAGGAAAACTGAAAAGTGATATACCCTATCCCTAACCCCTAAGCCCCTTACCTAACCTACCCTAACCCTAACCCTAACCTAACCTAACCCCCTAACCCTAAACCTAACCCTAACCCTAACCTAATCCTAACCTAACTTGTTTCCTAACAGGAACAAGTTTCCAACGAAAGAACAGAAATGCAAAGCACTACTTTGTAAACTAAATCGCATGTGTGCCCACTCGCTCAATTAGGAATACAGGAAAACTGAAAGAGATATAACGCACTGTACAGCACAGGAACAAGTTTTGAATGAAAGAACAGAAAAGCAAAGCACTACTTTTTAATGGAATCACATGTGTGTCGCTCGCTCAATTTGGAATACAGGAAAACTGAAAAGTGTTATCTCGCACTTTATGGCACAGAAAGAAATTTCCATGGAAAGAACAGAAACGCAATGCACAACTTTGTAAACTAATTTACATACGTGTCGCCCGTTCAATTATTATAACAGGAAAACTCAAAAGTGATATATCACACTGTACAGCACAGAATCAAGTTTCCAACAGAAGAACAGAAGCATAAAGCAGTACTTTGTAACCTAAATCACATGTGTGTTGCTCGCTCAATTAGGAATGCAGGAAAACTGAAAAGCGCGATATATCGAAATGTATGGCAAAGAAACAAGTTTTCATTGAAAGAACAGAAAGCATAAAGCACAACTTGTAAACTAATTCACATTCGTGTTGCCTGTTCAATTATTATAACAGGAAAACTGAAAAGTGATATAACCCTATCCCTAACCTAAGCCCCTTACCTAACCTAACCTAACCTAACCTAACCCTAACCTAACCTAAGCCCCTAACCCTAACCTAACCTAACCTAATCCTAACCCTAAATTGTTCCTAACAGGAACAAGTTTCCAACAAAAAGAACAGAAATGCAAAGCACTACTTTGTAAACTAAATCGCATGTGTGCCACTTGCTCAATTAGGAATACAGGAAAACTGAAAAGAGATATAACGCACTGTACAGCACAGGAACAAGTTTTGAATAAAGAAAGAACAGAAAAGCAAAGCACTACTTTTTAATGGAATCACATGTGTGTCACTCGCTCAATTTGGAATACAGGAAAACTGAAAAGTGTTATCTCGCACTTTATGGCACAGAAAGAAATTTCCATTGAAAGAACAGAAACGCAATGCACAACTTTGTAAACTAATTTACATACGTGTCCCCCGTTCAATTATTATAACAGGAAAACTGAAAAGTGATATATCACACTGTACAGCACAGAATCAAGTTTCCAACAGAAGAACAGAAGCATAAAGCAGTACTTTGTAACCTAAATCACATGTGTGTCGCTCGCTCAATTAGGAATGCAGGAAAACTGAAAAGCGATATATATCGAAATGTATGGCAAAGAAACAAGTTTTCATTGAAAGAACAGAAGCATAAAGCACAACTTGTAAACTAATTCACATTCGTGTTGCCTGTTCAATTATTATAACAGGAAAACTGAAAAGTGATATAACCCTATCCCTAACCTAAGCCCCTTACCTACCTAACCCCTAACCCTAACCTAACCTAACCTAACCTAACCTAACCCTAACCTAACCTAACCTAACCTAATCCTAACCTAACTTGTTCCTAACAGGAACAAGTTTCCAACAAAAAAGAACAGAAATGCAAAGCACTACTTTGTAAACTAAATCGCATGTGTGCCACTCGCTCAATTAGGAATACAGGAAAACTGAAAGAGATATAACTCACTGTACAGCACAGGAACAAGTTTTGAATGAAAGAACAGAAAAGCAAAGCACTACTTTTTTACGGAATCACATGTGTGTCACTCGCTCAATTTGGAATACAGGAAAACTGAAAAGTGTTATCTCGCACTTTATGGCACAGAAAGAAATTTCCATCGAAAGAACAGAAAGCGCAATGCACAACTTTGTAAACTAATTTACATACGTGTCGCCCGTTCAATTATTATAACAGGAAAACTGAAAAGTGATATATCACACTGTACAGCACAGAATCAAGTTTCCAACAGAAGAACAGAAAGCATAAAGCAGTACTTTGTAACCTAAATCACATGTGTGTTGCTCGCTCAATTAGGAATGCAGGAAAACTGAAAAGCGATATATTGAAATGTATGGCAAAGAAACAAGTTTTCATTGAAAGAACAGAAAGCAAAGCACAACTTGTAAACTAATTCACATTTGTGTTGCCTGTTCAATTATTATAACAGGAAAACTGAAAAGTGATATAACCTAGCCCCCTAACCTAAGCCCCTTACCTAACCTAGTTTAACCCCTAACCCTTTCCCTAACCCTAAGCCAACTTTAACCTAACCCTCGCTCCTAATACAGGAAACCTAAGTTGTTCCTAACAGGAACAAGTTTCCAACAAAAAGAACAGAAATGCAAAGCACTACTTTGTAAACTAAATCGCATGTGTGCCACTGGCTCAATTAGGAATACAGGAAAACTGAAAAGTGATATAACGCACTGTACAGCACACAACAAGTTTTGAACGAAAGAACAGAAGAGCAAAGCACTACTTTTTAACGGAATCACATGTGTGTCACTCGCTCAATTTGGAATACAGGAAAACTGAAAAGTGTTATCTCGCATTTTATGGCACAGAAAGAAATTTCCATCGAAAGAACAGAAAGCGCAATGCACAACTTTGTAAACTAATTTACATAACCGTGTCCCCGTTCAATTATTATAACAGGAAAACTCTCAAAGTGATATATCACACTGTACAGCACAGAATCAAGTTTCCAACAGAAGAACAGAAACGCAAAGCAGTACTTTGTAACCTAAATCACATGTGTGTCGCTCGCTCAATTAGGAAAGCAGGAAAACTGAAAAGCGATATATCGAAATGTATGGCAAAGAAACAAGTTTTCATTGAAAGAACAGAAACGCAAAGCACAACTTGTAAAGTAATTCGCATACGTTTTGCCCGTTCATTTATTATAACAGGAAAACTGAAAAATGATATACCCAACTGTACAGCACAGGAACAAGTGTCCATTGAAAGAACAGAAACGCAAAGCACAACTTTGTAAACTAATTCACATACGTGTTGCCAGTTCATTTATTATAACAGGAAAACTGAAAAGTGATATATCAAACTGTAAAGCACAGAAACAAGTTTCCAACAGAAGAACAGAAACGCAAAGCACTACTTTGTAAACTAAATCACAGGTGTGTTGCTCGCTCAATTAGGAATGCAGGGAAACTGAAAAGCGATATTTCGAAATATACGGCAAATAAACATGTTTTCATCGATAGAATAGAAACACAAAGCACAACTTTGTAAACTAATTCACATTCATGTTGCCTGTTCAATTAGTATAACAGGAAAACTGAAATGTGATATACCCTTAACCCTTAACCTAAGCCCCTGACCCTAACCTAACCCTAAACCTAAACCCTAACCCTAGCCTAACCTAGCGCTAACCCTAACCCTTACCCTAAGCGCTTACCTAACCCTACCCTAACGCTGACCCTAAACCTAACCCTAACCATAACTTGTTCCTAACAGGAACAAGTTTCCAACGTAAGAACATAAACACAAAGCACTACTTTTTAAACTAAATCACATGTGTGCCACTCACTCAGTTAGGAATACAGGAAAACTGAAAAGTGATATATCACACTGTACAGCCCAGAAACAAGTTTCCAACAGAAGAACAGAAAAGCAAAGCACTACTTTTAAACGGAATCACATGTGTTTCCCTCGCTCAATTAGGAATAGAGGAAAACGGAAAAGTGTTATCTCCCACTGTACAGAACACAAACAAGTTTCAATCGAAAGAACAGAAACGCAAAGCACAACTTTGTAAACTAATTCACATACGTGTCGCCCGTTCCATTATTATAAAAGGAAAACTGCAAAATGATATATCACACTGCACAGCAAAGAAACAAGTTTCCAACAGTAGAACAGAAATGCAAAGCACTACTTTTTACACTAAATCACATGTGTGACAATAAAAATTAGGAATAGAGGAAAACTGAAAAATGATATATCGCATTGTACAGGACAGGAACAATTTTCGAATGAAAGAACAGGAAAGCAAAGCACTACTTTTAATCGGAATCACATGTGTATCACTGGCGCAATTAGGAATACAGGAAATCTGAAAAGCGATATATCGAAATGTAAGGCAAACAAACAAGTTTTCATCGAAAGAACAAGCATAAAGCACAACTTTGGAAACTAATTCACATTCGTGTTGCCTGTTCAATTATTATAACAGGAAAACTGAAAAGTGATATAACCTAACCTAACCATAAGCCCCTAACACTAACCTAACCTAACACCTAACACCTAACACTATCCTAACCTAACCCTACCCTAACCCTACCTAACCTAAGCCTAAGCCTAACCTAACCTAACTTGTTCCTAACATGAAATATTTTCCAACAAAAGAAAATAAAGCAAACTACTACTTTGTAAACTAAATCACATGTGTGCCACTCACTCAATTAGGAATACAGGGAAACTGAAAAGCGATATTTCGAAATGTACGGCAAAGAAACATGTTTTCATTGATAGAATAGAAACACAAAGCACAACTTTATAAACTAATTCATATTCATGTTGCCTATTCAATTAGTATAACAGGAAAACTGAAATGTGATATAACCCTAACCTAACCTAAGCCCCTAACCTAACCTAAACCTAACCCAGGCCCTAACCTAACCTAACCTAACCTAACCTAACCTAACCCTAACCTAACACTAACCTAACTAACGTAACCCTAACGTTCCTAACCTAAGCCTAACCCTAACCTAACCCTACCTAACTTGTTCCTAACAGGAACCAGTTTCCACCAAAAAAGAACATAAGCATAAAGCACTACTTTGTAAACTAAATCACATGTGTGCCACTCACTCATTTAGGAATACAGGAAAACTGAAAAGTGATATAAGGCACTGTACAGCACAGGAACAAATTCAAACGAAAAAACAGAAGTACTACTCTTAAACGGAATCACATGTGTGTCAATCGCTCAATTAGGAATAGAGGAAAACTGAAAAGTGTTATCTCGCACTGTATGGCACAGAAACAAGTTTCCATCGAAAGAACAGAAAAGCAAAGCACAACTTTGTAAACTAATTCACATACGTGTTACCCGTTCAATTAGTATAACAGGAAAACTGAAAAGTGATATATCACACTGTACAGCACAGGAAGAAATTTCCATCAGAAGAACAGAAACGGAAAGCACTACTTTGTAAACTAAATCACGTGTATGTCACTCGCTCAATTAGGAATACAGGAAAACTGAAAAGCGATATATCGAAATGTATGGCAAAGAAACAAATTTTCATCAAAAGAAGAGAAAGCACAAAGCACAACTTTGTAAACTAATTCATATTCGTGTCACCTGTTCAATTATTATAACAGGAAAACTGAAAAGTGATAAAAACCTAACCTAACCTAAGCCCCTAAGCCCTAACTAACTAACCTAACCTTAACCCTAACCCTAACCTGAACCTAACCTAACCTAACCTAACCGTAACCTAACCCCAGCCTAACCTAACCTAACTTGTTCCTAACAGGAACAAGTTTCCAACGAAAAGAACATAAATGCAAAGCACTACTTTGTAAACTAAATCACATGTGTGCAACTCACTCAATTAGGAATACAGGAAACCTGAAAAGTGATATAACACACTGTACAGCACAGGAACAAGTTTTGAACTAAAGTACAGAAAAACAAACTACCTTTAAGCGGAATCACATGTGTGTCGCTTGCTCAATTAGGAATACAGGAAAACTGAAAAGTGATATTCACTGTACAGCACAGAAACAAGTTTCCAACAGAAGAACAGAAATGCAAAGCACTACTTTGTAAACTAAATCACATGTGTTTTGCTCGCTCAATTAGGAATACAGGAAAACTGAAAAGCGATATATCAAAATGTACAGCAAAGAAACAAGTTTTCATTGAAAGAACAGAAATGCAAAGCACAACTTTGTAAACTAATTCACATTTGTGTTGCCTGTTCAATTATTATAACAGGAAAACTGAAAAGTGATATAACCCTAACCTAACCTAACCTAATACCTAACCTAACCCTACCTAACCTAACCTAACCATAACCCTAACTTGTTCCTAACATTAACAAATTTCCAACGAAAGAACATAAACACAAAGCACTACTTTGTAAACTAAATCACATGTGTGCCACTTGATCAATTAGGAATACAGGAAAACTGAAAAGTGATATAACGCACTGTACTGCACAGGAACAAGTTTTGAACGAAAGAACAGAAAAGCAAAGCACTACTTTTAATTGGAATCACATGTGTTTAGCTCGCTCAATTAGGAATACAGGAAAACTGAAAAGCGATATATCGAAATGTAGGGCAAATAAACAAATTTTCATCGAAAGAACAGAAAGCATAAAGCACAACTTTATAAACTAATTCATATCGTGTCGCCTGTTCAATTATTATAACAGGAAAACTAAAAGTGATATATCGAACTGTACAGCACAGGAACAAGTTTCCATCGAAAAAAAAAAAAGCATAAAGCAGAACTTTGTAACCTAATTCAGAAGCGTGTCGCCTGTTCATTTTAATATAACAGGAAAACTGAAAAGTGATATATCACACTGTACAGCACAGAAACAAGTTTCCAACATAAGAACAGAAATGCAAAGCACTGAAAGACTCTGATGGGTGTCTTCGTCAGGGAGACCCCCTCCCCAGGATTAACGAGACCAGATATTCGGTTGCAAACAGCAAGAGGCTTTATTTTTGATACGGGTACCTGGGGCAACAAAGTCTCTCGGAAGACTTGCGCGCCCCTGAGTGGAAAGCTGGGCTTTTTATCGGGTCTCAGAGCAAAAGCGCAGGTACAGAAGCTAGAAGCATAGTTACAGGAGCTGATTGGTACATTTAAATGAGACCACAACTTGAGTCAGAGTTTGGCAGGGACATCATGATATCAGGAACTGGGTGGTCGGAAAGGTCATGATGGCTCTCAATCTTGGGACTGCCACCTGTTGTTTGTCTTAGGGCTCCTATCTCAGCTGGAACAGTCTCACTATTTGTCTTAGGGGCCCCTATCTCAGCTGGAACAGTCTCACAAACTTCTCATATCGTGGTCAGCACAAATTGATTTTTGGCTCAACTGGGGCAGCCTGACGCAGATATCCCCAGCAGCTGGGTCTCTTCAGCTAGTTCCCTCCTAGCCCACAGAGTTTCTCAAAACAGTGGTATCTTTCAGAGTTTCTCAAAACAGTGCTGTACAAAATGACATTAACTATTAGCTGCTTCTAAATTTTGGTGAGGCGGGGTCTTTCATTCCCCCCTTTTTCTTCTAACTTAGAATGGAATCTTTCATTCTAGGGCCTAGGAGAGTTAATTTCTGTCTCCTGCTGTTTAAACTGATGATACTGCTGGGTTAACACCAAACGCTTGTATGACAGAGGCGGTAGCTTTATTGAACCAACTCTCGTACCAGCTTTGTCCTGACTCAGAGAACTGCTGTCTCTGTCTGAGTCTTCCTTTAAGCCAAGGAGAACTATTACAGGGTCTCTCTAGGCTTTTAGCCCAGTTGCTGCAATATTAGTGTCCATTTCAGCTAAGCAGATGCCCAAGATAATAGTAATGCCAGGGAGCCCCTTTTGACTTAGCATTTCAGCCTGCTAGGGGGGATTTGGGCGTAGTTCTGTCTTCTGGAGCTTCTTCGAGCTGACCATTGGACCGTAGGCATCAGGGGCTAGGAAGGCTGAAATGCCAGTCAAAGGCTGGGCAATAAAGGGAGTCCCAAGCATCTGGTTCATTGATCCACCCAAAGAGGCAGGGAGCAATCATGTCAGTTTCAGGAAGTCAGATCTCAGCTTGCAGTCCACAGCTGATGCGGAACAGAGTCAAAAGGTGAAAATCGGCTGAGACAAATTCAGATTAGAGACAGAAATTAAGATTTGTCTGTTAAATAGAAAAAGTGAGAAATCCCAACACCAGGGAAAAACTCTTCTGGGATCCATTTGAGCTATGCCAGATCTAGGTCTTATGACCTTTTGATTTTTATAAACTCATATAAATTTTTGGTATCAGAAAAGTAACATATCAGCAAATCTAATACAGCAACATTTTGAGAGTAACAGATAAAAACTATATCCAACAGATTTGGTACCAGTCAGTTGTTATTTTTATATCTTTTATAAACAACTTAAGTGTGTCCATGTGGCAGCCTTTATGGAGTTAACGGCATCTGAGCAGCGGAACTCAGCTTCTTGGCTATTTTTCAAAGTCCAGTCTCTCACAGACTGACCTTGGTGGTCTTACAGTGGACTGCTCTGACCCTGAGAAACTCCGTGCAACCATAGTAACCAGACAGCAGGCTCTGTGCAACCTTGAGTAAACCCTCCTATATTTTGGCTAAGTAAGATTGCCTGCGTGAGAAACTGCTTGTACTTTTTTTTTTTTTACTTAAGTGTTAACCTGACGTCCATTAAATTGATACTTTGATCAGTATGTAGACCAACATTTTTTTAGATTTTTATAAACTGAACTCCTATATCCTCAGACCCTATATAAACCTTATATTTTTTTTTAACTATTAATATAAGACATTGGCAACTGATGTAAAGCCTGTGAGCAGGGCAAACCTGTTTTGTTTGGCTTTTTTTTATACAAAATATATAGTACCCAGTAGTTTTAACTAACTAATGAACTGTCCAATGAGCTGATAGTGAACCTAACTGTCTGCTCTTTAACTGCCAAGTTACTGTTAACTAAGCCTAGCCTTTTAGCCTAGCTGTCAATGTGATCAGAGACCTGAGAAGGATAAATTATGAGCTAAGTACCAATCAAAATGACAGAGATGACTAGTTAGTCCATTACCTAGGCAGTGTCCCTGGCTCCTATGTTCTCCTGGCTTTTTTGAGCAGAGGCAGTCCAGCCATCAGGCATAGAGGATGAGAAACTGCTGCTGTGGAAGAGGAACAGGAGAGATTGACCTCACCTTGCCTCTCACAATGTGAGACAATGGCTCTTCAGGTGTCCCCGGCTTTGTCCACAGTTTGGGCTGGGCCTAGCAGTGGGCCAGTTGGGGCAGTATTGCCCAGTGGTTAGCATACCACAATCCAGAGTTGCAGTCATCTGTCGTTGTGTCCAAATCTTCTCGGAGACCTTGGGAGCTACTGCCAGGATTTTGGGACTTTCTGCCACAATAAACTTACATATGTTAACATGCCATATTCATCAGATCTCTGATAAGCTTGAGGGCCAGCATATCTGAGTTACTCTTTGTTTTTATCATCTGTTTTAAACTGTGTCCTATAAAACAGAATGCTATTTAATCTAGTTCTAGCATATTTCTGAGATGCATGTTTTAGAACTATATATTTTAAGACAAATAGGCAAACTTTATAGTTACCCATCCTAGGCAACCTTAAAAAACTTGAACAAGGAGACTAGGTAAGGCTCAACTGCAGTATTTAGCATGACTTTAAATCTGCTCTTTCTGAACTAAAATCAAAGCAAACCTTTTAATCTGATACAGTTCATAGAAAGGCTAGCAAATCTTGCTACTCCTACCACTTGCATTAAAATTAAACAGTAAAAAGCTTTTGTACTTAACACTGATATGACTATACATAACTGAGATACCTGAACAAAATGGTGGCAAACTCATAATTTTACCCTCTTTATCTCTGAACCAGTATGGCGGCTGGCCACGTGTAACTGAACTCAGCTGGAAGTCCTAAACAAATATGGCAGCAAAACTACAGCTTTATGTGCTCTCTATCCCTGAACCATCATGGCAGCTAGCCATGTGTTAGCTGAGCTATGACTGACAATACCAAAAATAGCCATTAGGTGCTGTTGATGATACAGCAAACACTGTGGAGCATCCATAATCCCCCACAACCAAAAAGTTCCCAGTGATCAAACAAGCTTTAGAAGAATTACTTTAGCCATACCAAACCTATCAGCTAGCTCTCTGGCTTTTTATAACACATCCACTAACCTTCTGCAACATTCTATATACCTTCAGGTTCCTAGCTTTCTTTTTCTGGCTTAACCAGACATGCTTACTTTCTTGCTTTCTTTTTTGCTTTTCAGACAACATAAAAACTCTCACTAAAATCCTTTCCATTTTGACATAATCCTGCAGAAGCCCAGAGTCTACGTACGATTTGCTTTCTATACATTACTATAAAGAGGAGTTTTGAAACTGCCATTTTTTTAAATAACTTTTCTGTAGCAGATAAGATGATCACAAATCAGCTTAACAAACAAACAGCTCTCCACAAGATACACTTTAAAAACTGCAATTTT
>JAEOAE010003533.1:0-19768 GCA_036365155.1 Meriones psammophilus
CAGCACTATTGAATTTGCATCAGGTCACTTGAAACCTGTTCGGGGCTGGGGTGGGATATATCTCCTTTTTCAAAGCCTTCTAGGAAAACCATCATGTGATCTGGGATAACATGGAGGAGTTCTAGTGAAATATCCAGCAGGGTTTAGTGCAGGATAAGGTGTAAGACTTTGTGGGCATAAGCAGAAACATTTTTCGCATTTTTGTCAGTAAATGTATGTTAATAATTATAGTAACTATGAAAAATTCTATATAAAAAGTATTTTCACTAACATCCAGCTGAAATTTAGCTTTTCCTTCTAGTACAGATACGGACATCAACTCACACTCACTCCAGAAGTACTTGCCTTTTGCCCATATGGTCACAGAGACTTTCATGCTGTAGGAGAGCTATTACAGGAATACCTGACAATGTTATCTTACAGAGTTATGGGATCACTCCCACATCTTGCACAGTGAAGGCATAGTGAATGACAACAAGGGAATTTTTTAAATGCTTATATTTACATTTCAGTATAATCAGTGTCCTAATTCTATGTTTTGTACATATTCTCTAAAAGGAAGTTCTTGTTCTAAGTTCTTAGAAGTCTGTAAGCTTCCAGACTGCCAGTGAAGTACAAAGATTTAGAAGCTCCAAATTTTTTTAGTGTTTTTCTAAAGCTGTCCTTTGCCATTCCAACCATTTTCTTGGTGATATAGAACATTGTTTTTCTTTTTTAGTTTCCAAGCCAGCACCTTATTGGGAAGGAACAGCTGTGATAAATGGAGAATTCAAGGAGCTTAGACTGACTGACTACATTGGGAAATATTTGGTTTTTTTCTTCTACCCACTGGATTTGTAAGTAATACCCAAGTAACCGCTAATGAAGTGCCAGTCTTTGTCATTTGTTATCCTAGAGCAACAAACAGTTTTTTATTTTCACCTGATGTTTCTTAAGAAAGCAAACTGACAGGAGAAAGGTAATGTCTACTATAGATTTGAATCACGAATGTGTTAGCAAGTTAGTTAATGCAAGAGTTTATACATTATTATGTTTATTGTGAAGGCTTTTCTATTTTTATTTGCTCTGTCATATTCCTGGGATTTAGATGTGAACATCTTAATGATAATATATATTTAAAATATGTAATATTTTTGATTGTAGGGTTCATTTCTGACAGCATTATTTGGATGGGCATAAAATCATTTCACAGTAAATTGTCTTGTAACTTTATTCACATTGGGGAGTTTATTTTGAAAAATACAATTCTGAGATTACCTTACTCATGAAAAGAGTGAAAACACGCACCCCCGTAATAGTTATCTCAGCCTCTTATATTTTTTCTATGTGAATTTTTTTTTGGGGGGTGGTTATATAAGGTAACTAAAAGATCCCTCTACCTTTGCCACTGTACCTTTCTCCAGTAAAGTGAATCTAGAAATATATAGGTGAAAGGTAAACTCATTTCTATACATTGTTTGTAAGCCAAGAGTTAACATTTTCCCTAAAGGACAAAGAACAGTAAGTGATTTTAATCTTCTTAACTCTGTGAAGATGTCCATCTTCTGCATTTCATGCTTGGAGGTATAGATAAAATATACATGCATGATTGTTGCTTTGCTGCAGAAAAAAATTCACCCCTAAAGGACAGGTTTTAGCCAGTAGAGGAAAATTTGCCAACCTTTTTATACTAAGCCAAGTGGAAGGAATCCTAATAAAAATTAGGGCATTAAAGCCAAAACAAGTTATTTATCTAAGCAGCTTACACTCTGTCTCCATTAACTAAAAGAATAAATTGATTTCTTTTTTATGATTTTTTTTTTTTATTTTTATTTTTTTTTATTAATCACAGGTTATTTACTTTGTATCCCAGCCATAGCCCCCTTCTTTATTCCCTCCCATTCCTACCCTCCCTTCCTCATCTCCTCCCTCCCTCCATCTCCTCCCTGCCCCTTTCCAAGTCCACTGCTAGGGGAGGTCCTCCTCCCTTCCATCTGACCCTAGCTTATCAGGTAGCTTCAGGACTGGATGCCATGTCCTCCTCTGTGACCTAGCAAAGCTGTTCCTCCCTTGAGGGGTGGAGGGAGAGGTACAGGAGCCAGTCCTTGAGTTCATGTCAGAAATAGTCCCTGTTCCCCTTACTAGGAAATCCCACTTGGATACTGAGCTACTAAGGGCTACATCCGAGCAGGGGTTCTAGGTTATAGCCATACATGGTCCTTGGTTGGAGAAACAGTCTCATAGAGGACCCCCGTGCCCTTGTGGAGCTCCTGTCCTCTCTTGGTCATATTAACTTTCCTTTTTATTTTATGATTCCCTGCACTCTGCTGAAGGTTTGGTTATGAGTCTCCACATCTGCTTTGATACACTGCTAGGTAGAATCTTTCAGAGGCCTGCTGTGGTAGGCTCCTGTCCTGTTAATTTTTTTCTCCCGCTTCCCATGCCCACCCCATTTGTCTTTCTAAATGAGGATTGATCATCTTACCCTGGGTCCTCTTTCTTGTTTATCTTCTTTAGGTGCACATATTTTATTATATTTATCCCATCTTATAGATCTATATAAGTGAGTATATACCATGTGTGTCTTTCTGCTCCTGGGATAATAAATTAATTTCTAACAGAAATCAGAAGTAAAACTCTTGAGATAATACCAAAGAAGACAGAATCTGGTCATTTTCCCTTTTAGAAAATGCTGAAAGTATATAATGTAGCCCAGGTTACCATGTACAGTTAGAATGGTTTATTTTCACATGACAGTGCTGTGCTCAAACAACTGAATTATTTTTAAATCCACTGTTGGGTTCAAGGAAGAATCTGCCCCTTCAATCTACATTTTTTTAGAATTTCTAGCCATAAACCATAGATTAAGATTCACATATTTCATTGTCTGTCGCCCAGTACACATGGATACATACACAGGGTAAAAGTCAGTCTGTGTGCACAAGCACAGCCATGCTTGATGTTAAAATACTGAAAAACCTCCACACAAAGTGGTAAATCACCACTTTCCCACATACCTCTCAAATTTGGCTTTCTCAAATGGTTCCTTTCTAAAAATTTAAAACCTAGCTTCATGTTAAGATTGAATATCACTACTGAATATAAATAAACACATTTATATGTAAATGTACATGTATTAATAAGTTTGCCCTATGTGTGATGTATTGTCATAGTTTATATTATATTTTAATATTGTTTGCAGCTCACTAAATCAGTTTAATCTTGGTTTGAAAAAATACTTCCCAGTGGGGCTGGAGAAACGGCTCAGTAGTTAAGAGCACTGGCTGCTCTTCAGAAGACCAGGGTTTAATTCCCAGCAACCACATAGCCTCTCACAGCCCTCTGTAACTCCAGTTCCAGGGGACCTCATACTCTCTTCTGGTCTCCTCAGGCACCAAGGATATACATGTTACACAGACATGCATACAGGAAAAACACTCATAAACTTAAAATCATAATAAAACTTAAAAAAGAAACAACGCCCAGAATAATATCCTCTCAACCTGCCATTCTGATAAAATTTTATATTACTCTGGGTGGTATTTCACATGGGGCTGGATCACACCATAGAAGAGGACCTGTCCAGAAGCAGGAAGTAGGGCTAAAGAATATTGCCTTGTCTGCAAAATACACGTAGATGAAGCTAGTCCATAGGAATAAGGAAAACAAGTAGCAGAATGATAATAGACATTGTTTAGATCCCTTGAAATCTTAAAACACTGAACTACAACATATCAAAAGCCAGCTGGGTGCAGAGGTGCATGCCTATAATCCCAGCAGTCAGTGAGGCAGAAGCAGGGAGATCTCTGGGAGTTCAAGGCCAGCCTGGTCTGCAAAGCATGTCCGGGACAGTGAAGGCTACCCGGAGAAACTCTGTCTTGGAAAAAAATATTAAAGACTCATGAAATAGGGTTGCTACTGAGAGAAAAAAGGAAACATTGGCCACTCACTGATCAGTTGAATTACAAGAAGAGAGTTTCTTGAAATCCAGTTGAGAATGCAAAATGTTGATATTTAATTAAAGAGTTTTAGAATTTCACTTGGAGAAAACTCATCTATCAGTTCTTGTGTTTTGTATGCTCTGAAGGGTCTGTAATAAAAACTCATTTGAAAGTTCAGGTATATGCTTATTTTGAGAAAACTGACTTGTTTTCTTTTTTTGACTTTTAGCACCTTCGTGTGTCCAACTGAAATCATCGCTTTTAGTGACCGAATTCAAGAATTCAGATCTGTAAATACTGAAGTAGTAGCATGCTCTGTTGATTCTAAGTATACCCACTTGGCCTGGTCAGTGTTTTGCCTTAAAACTGGGATAAAATGAATAGATTTATTTCTTAGTCGTGTACAGATAGCTTCTAACATAGTAATATTGTAATAACTATAATTATCTAGGGGCTGTCCTTACTGTAAAGAAAAATGAAAACGTTCTGTTTTGGTACATGGTCATCAGTGTGTTCAAATCATTAGCTTTGTTTTCAAAACAGAAATTTTTTTAAAAATTAATTTTAAACTAGTGTGGCTGTAACAGAAGGATCTCTGTGAGATCAAGGCCAGTGCAGGCTACCAAGTGTGGGTGAAACTGAAGGTTCTCTGAGATCAGGGCCAGTGCAGGCTACAAAATGAGATCTTTATCCCAAAATAGCAAAAACAAAAAATTAGTTCTAAAAGTAATGTGTAAAATTATATTCTCATAAGATGTTTCACCTAATAAGTTGCAAAGAACTTCACATTAAAATGACAAGACATACAGTTTCTCCCTGTCTGATTGGCCAATACTGAAAAAACTCAGTGTTGCTAGAGGTGTGGAGGAATGACATTCCGACATAGTTGAGAGGTCACAATTTCTAGAGAAAGCAGCTCGCAGCTTGTTTCAAAGTCTAAAAAGTGCATGTAGGTACGTGAGTTTTGAATAATGCCAGCAGCTTTTTGCCTAAAATTTTTCACATAGTAAAGATCATTGAGAATTATTTTGCTTTTAAAATGTAATGTACAGTTCGTTAAACTTCTAAATATAAAACACATGTGTTTTTTCACAGGCAATTTTTATAGAAAGACACATTAAAATGCTTAAGTATATAAAACAATGTCCAGTTGGTTGGAAACCTACAATTAAAAGTGAAAAATATATGCTGATTACTAAAGAAGAATATTAAATCTACATGTTCATTTGCTTTATGGTTTTTGTAATTGATTGTAAATGTTTCTAGGATTAAAATGCTTGTCAACAAAATGTTATGCCAGTCCAAATAATTTAATCTAGGGAATTGGTGGCTGTGTTCTCAACTAGATAAGTGTTTTACTAGTACTAGCCAGGGTTTCTACTTTGATGTCAGTACTGGGCCTGCAGACCTCCAGAGCAGTGTTTCTGGTTTTGTTTTCTTCTTGCTGCTATGTCAGCATCCTTCCATGGGGCAACAGCCCACAAGTGCTGTAATTTGAGGTTACAGATAATTAAACCTGAGGACTGATAGACCCGAGATCATGCCTAGGTTCCCTCACTGCTTCACATGGAGTTTGTATTTCTTGAGCTTGCAGAGCAGTGAAAGGTCTTCTCATTGCATCCCACCTGTCTTTGAAGGCTTTGTCTTGTGATCTACCCTAAGACTTAAGACACGCCCTTTTATTATAATGAAATTCAGTATTGTGTATAATTAGTGTATGTTTAAAAAACTTTAAAAAACCCTCCATCTCTGTGGGCTCTGTGGAGCCCATGCCTTTAATCACAGCACCAGGGAAGCAGAGGAGAACAGATCACTGTGAGTTGGAGGTCAGTCTGTTTTCCTAATTATCCTGTACACCATAAGTATGCACTCTTTGATGTATCAAATCCACTTCTAGAACTTAACAGAGGAGTATACAAAACTTCCAGCAGTGTTTATAAAAGAAAAATGCAATTTGTTTTATGTCTGTCAGCAGAGACCACTAAAATATAGTATTTCACAAGTTAAAAATGCTCTGTGTATCAACATTTAGTACTTAAAGGATATGGCCATACTAAAGGCATGGAGATAGAAAGTTCAGTAGGTTCTTCTTGTTTTAAAGGTGGTATATACATACATACATATATGTATATATGCATTTAGTTGTATGTGTGTGCTTTCATGTGTGGAAAAAGTTGACTTGTATTCGATTTACTTATCTCTGAGAGGTGAAGTGTTCTCTCTATTGCAGGATTAATACTCCTCGAGGACAGGGAGGAGTGGGGCCAATAAAGATTCCACTTCTTTCGGACCTGAACCATCAGATTTCAAAGGACTATGGTGTATACCTCGAGGACTCGGGCCATACTGTTAGGTACTGTTTACTGGTTAACATTTTGAAAATTCCAAGTACATTAGTAATCCTCCTAAAAATAAGTGATACTTAGGAGTTAGAAGGTAGATATTTTGGATCAAAAATAATATTTTGCAGGAATGTTGTAGATTTTCCTTCAGCTTTTGATGTCCCATTTAAACTACACTAGAGTTTCACACTGTTGGAGCTGGAGTCCTTTGACAACCTCTCTCTCTGTATATATAAAAGAAACAGATGTGTGGGTTTTTATGAATTTAGTCAGAGTTATAGAAATAAGTTAATAGCAGAGACCAGACTTGTATCTTGTTCTCCAAACTCCTTAGCTCCTTTTCCTTTTTTCTAAACTGGCTCCAGTTATGTTTTTCTGATTCATACGTAGTACTTCACAAACCCATATCTTTGGAAAGACTAAGACATTATGTCCCCAGCAGCCTCTTCTGCTTTTTTTTTTTTTTTTTTTTTTGGTTTGTTTGTTTGTTTGTTTAATTTTCAAAGTTTTTCAGAGTGAGTCCTGGAACTCACTCTATAGACCAGGCTGGCCTCAAACTCAGAGATCTGCTTGACTCTGCCTTCAAACAAATCCCAGGTTTACACAGAAGCTCACACTGGATTACATGAGCTAATAAGTACAAATAGAATTCTTTCATAAAAAGTGCAATTTTAACTGTAGTTTGGACACTGACCAAGTAATATTACCAAATAATGATTTTAATGAATTTTTCCCTTATTTTATTTTATTTTTTTTTACTTTTTATTTTTTTTTTTTTTTTTTAATTCTTTATTAATTACACTTTATTTACTTTGTATCCCCCTGAGGTCCCCTCCTTCTGTCCCAATGCCTTCCTTCCTTCCCCCTCTGCACTCATGTTCCTCCCCAAGCCCACTGATATGGGAGGTCTTCTTTTCCTTCCTTCTGATCCTGGTCAATTAGGTCTCATGAGGAGTGGCTGCATTGTCTTCTTTTGTGGCCTGGTAATGCTGCTCCCCCCTCAGGGCAAGGTAATTAAAGAACAGGCCAATCAGTTCATTTCAGAGACAGTCCCTGTTCCTATTACAATGGAACCCACTTGGATACTGAACTGCCATGGGCTACCTCTGTGCAGGGGTCTTAGATTATCTCTCTGCTTGGTCATTGGTTGGAGTATCAGTCTCAGGAAAGACCCCTGTGCTCAGATCTTTTGGTTTTGTTGCTCTCCTTGTGGAGTTCCTGTCCTCTCCAGATCTTACTCCAGATCCACTTATTTTATAACATTCCCTGCTCCCTGCCCAAAGGTTGGCCATAAATCTCAGCATCTGCATTGATAGTCTTCAGGGCAGAGCCTTTTAGAGGTCCTCTGTGTCAGGCTCTTGCCTTGATCCCTCTTTTCTCCTTCTTCTGATGTCTATCCTCTTTGCCTTTCTGGATAAGGATTGAGCATTTTAGCAAGAGTCCTCCCTCTTAATTAGTTTCTTTAGGTGTACAGATTTTAGTAAGTTTATCCTATATTATATGTGTATATGAGTGAGTATATACCATGTGCATCTTTCTGCTTCTGGGATAGCTTACTCAGGATGATCTTTTCCATATCCCACCATTTACCTGTAAATTTCATGATTTGCCTTGTTTTTTATTGCTAAGTAATATTCCATTGTGTCGATGTACCACAAATTCTGTATCCATTCTTTCACTGAGGGACATCTGGGCTGTTTCCATCTTCTGGCTATTTCAAATAAAGCTGCTACAAACATGGTTGAGTTAATGTCCTTATTTTGTCCTTGAGCCTCTTTTGGGTATATGCTGAGGAGTCATATAGTTGAATCTTGAGGAAGCACTATTCCTAGTTGTCTGAGGAAGCACCAGATTGCTTTCCAGAGTGGTTGTACAAGTTAATATTCCCACCAGCATGTATTGTCACTTGAGTTTTTGATCTTAGCCATTCTGGTGGTTTTAAGGTGAAATCTTAGGGTCGTTTTGATTTGCATTTCCCTAATAGCTAATGAGGTTGAACATTTCTTTAAGTGTTTCTCTGCCATTCGATATTCCTCTGTCGAGAATTCTCTGTTTAGCTCTGTTCCCCATTTTTTAATTGGATTATTTGGTTTGTTGCTTTTCAGCTTCTTTTGTTCTTTATATATACTGGATATTAGCCCTCGGTCAGATAGAAGGTTGGTGAAGATTCTTTCCCAATCTGTAGGCATTCGTTTTGTTTTGATGACAGTGTCCTTTGCTTTACAGAAGCTTTTCAGTTTCATGAGGTCCCATTTATTGATTTATTATAGCCTGTGCTGTTGGTGTTTTGTTCAGGAAGTTGTCTCCTGTGCCAATGAGTTCAAAGCTCTTCCCCATTTTTTCTTCTAAGGGGTTTAGTGTGTCTAGTTTTATATTAAGGTCTTTGATCCACTTGGACTTTTGTTTTTTGCATAGTGATATGTATGGATCTATTTGAATTTTCTACATGTAGACATCCAGTTAGACCAGTACCATTTGTTGAAGATACTGTCTTTTTTTTCCATTGAATGGATTTGGCATCTTTGTCAAAAACCAGGTGTCCATAAGTGTATGGATTTGTGTCAGGCTCTTCTATTCAATTCCATTGATCTACCAATCTGTTTCTATGCCAGTACCATGCAGTTTTTATTATTGTTGCTTATAGTAGAGCTTGAGATCAGGGATGTAGATATCTCCTGAAGATCTTTTAGTGTAGAGAAGTGTTTTAGCAAATCTGGATTTCTTGTTCCATATGAAGGTGAGAATTTTTCTTTCAAGGTCTGTAAAGAATTGTGTCAGTAATTTGATGGGAATTGCATTGAATCTGTAGATTGTTTTTGGCAAGATGATAATTTTCCTTATATTAATCCTACCAATCCATGAGCATGGGCGAACTTTCCATCTTCTGATAGCTTCTTCAATTTCTTTCTTCTGAGAGTTAAACTTTTTTTCAAACAGGTCTTTCACTTTCTTGGTTAGAGTCCCACCAAGGTACTTTATGTCCTTTGTGGCTATTGGGATAGGTGTTGTTTCCCTAATTTCTTTCTCAGCCCTTTTTTCTTTGGTATACAGGACAGATACTGACTTTTTTGAGTTAATTTTATATCCAGCCACTTTGCTGAAGGTGTTTATCAGCTGTAGGAGTTCCCTAGTAGAATTTTTGGTGTCACTCAGGTATACTATCATATCATCTGCAAATAGTGATCCTTTGACTTCTTCCTTTCCAATTTGTATCCCCTTGATCTCCTATAATTGTGTTATTGCTCTAGCAAGGACTTCAAGAACAATGTTGAAGAGATATGGAGAGAGTGGGCAGCCTTGCCTTGTCCCTGATTTCAGTGGGATTGATTTAAGTTTCTCTCCATTGAGTTTAATATTGGCTATAGGCTTGCTGTATATTGCCTTTACTATGTTCAGGTATGTGCCTTGTATCTGTGATCTCCACAAGACTTTAAACATGAATGGATGTTGGATTTTGTCAAATGCCTTTTCAGCATCTAAGGAGATGATCATGTGGTTTCTATCCTTCAGTTTGTTTATGTGGTGGATCACATTGATGGATTTCCGTATATTGAACCACCCCTGCATGCCTGGGATGAAGCCTACTTGGTCTCAGTGGATGATATCTTTGATGTGTTCTTGGATTCGGTTTGCAAGTATTTTGTTGAGTGTTTTTGCATCAATGTTCATGAGGGAGATTGGCCTGAAATTCTCTTTCTTTGTTGGGTCTTTGTATGGTTTAGGTACCAAGGTGCCTGTGGCTTCATAGAATGAGTTTGTTAGTGTTCCTTCTGTTTCTATTTTGTGGAGTAGTTTGAAGAGTATTGACATTAGCTCTTGTTTGAAGGTCTGGTAAAATTCTGCACTGAAACCATCTGAGCGTGGGATTTTTTTTGCGTGATAGACTTTTGATGATCGCTTCTATTTCCTTAGGGAATATAGGACTAATTAATTGATTTACCTGGTCTTGATTCAGCTTTGACATGTGGAATTGGTCAAGAAAAATGTCCATTTCATTTAGATTTTCAAATTTTGTGGCATATAGGATTTTGAAGTAAGCCTTAATTATTGTTTGGATTTCTTCAGTGTCTGTGTTTATATCCCCCTTTTCTTTTCTTATTTTGTTGATTTGGATAGTGGCTCTCTGCTTTTTAGTTCGTTTGGATAAGGTTTTCTCTATCCTGTTGATTTTCTCAAGGAACCAGCTCTTGGTTTCATTGATTCTTTGAATTGTTTTATTTGTTTTTAATTTATTGATTTCAGCCCTGAGTTTGATTATTTCCAGCCATCTACTCCTTTTTGGTGTGTCTGCTTCTTTCTTTCTTTCCCCGCCCCCTTGGGCTTTTAAGTGAGCCATTAAGTTGCTTGAATGAGATATTTTGAATTTCTTCTTGAAGGCACTTGGTGTTATGAACTATCCTCTTAGCACTGCTTTCATTGTGTCCCATAAGTTTGGGTATGTTGTGCCTTCATTTTCATGGAATTCTAGGAAGTCTTTAATTTCTTTCTTTATTTCTTCTCAGACACAGCTGTCATTTAGTAGTAAGTTGTTCAGTTTCCATGTGTGTGTAGACCCTTTGCTATTTTTGTCATTGAGTTCCAGCTTTAGTCCATGGTGATCAGATAGGATTCAAGGGATTATTTCAGTCTTCTTCTATCTGTTGAGTCTTGCTTTGTGACCAAGTATATGGTCTATTTTGGAGAAGGTTCCATGAGGTGCTGAGAAGAAGGTAAATTCTTTTGTGTTTGGGTGAAAGGTTCTGTAGATGTCTGTGAGGTCCATTTGATTCATGCCCTCTGTCAGAGTTATTGTTTCTTTGTTTAATTTCTGTTTTGTTGACCTGTCCTTTTTTGAGAGTAGGGTGTTGAAGTCTCCCACTATTAATGTGTGGTGCTGTATGTGTTTTTTAAGTTTTGTTAATGTTTCTTTTACAAATGTGGGTGCCCTTGCATTTGAGGCATAAATGTTTATTATTGTGATATCTTCCTGATGCATTTTTCCCTTGATGAGTATGAAGTGGCCTTCTCTATCTCTTTTGATTAATTTTGGTTGAAAGTCTATTTTATTAGACATTAGAATGGCTACTCCTGCTTGCTTCTTCAGTCCATTGGCTTGGAAAACTGTTTTCCAGCCCTTTACTCTCAGGTAATGTCTCTCTTTGTGACTTAGCTGTGTTTCTTGTATGGAACAGACTGTTGGGTCTTGTTTACGCATCCATTCTGCTAGTCTGTGTCTTTTTATTGGAGAATTGAGTCCATTGATGTTGAGAGAGAGTAATGACCAGTGGCTTTTAGATCCTTTGATATTGATGTTGGCCATGGTAGTGTGTTTGGCTAGTTTTTGTTTTGCTGTACTGAGGTTATTTATTTCCTGTGATTTCTTGAAAGTAGTTAGTTTTTTTGGGTTGTATTTTTCCTTCCAGTATCTTCTATAATGCTAGATGTGTGTGTAGGTATTGTTGAAATTTGTTTTTGTCATTGAATATCTTGTTTTCTCCGTGTATGAAGACAGAGAGTTTTGCTGGGTATAGTAGCCTAGGCTGACATCTGTGTTCTCTTAGGGTCTGCATGATATCCATCCAGGCCCTTCTGGCTTTCATAGTTTCTGTTGAGATGTCAGGTGTGATTCTGATGGGTTTGTCATTATATGTTACCTGGCCTTTTTCCCTTGCAGCTTTTAGTATTTTTTCTTTGTTCTGTATACTTACTGTTTTGATTATTATGTGACGGGAGGATTTTCTTTTCTGGTCTAATTTATTAGGTGTTCTGTAGGCCTCTTGTATTCTTATAGGCCTCTCCTTTAAGTTGGGGAAATTTTCTTCAATGATTTTGTTGAAGATATTTTCTGGGCCTTGGAGGAGGGAATCTTCTTTTTCCTCTATTCCTGTTATTCTTAGGTTTTGTCTTTTTATGTTGTCTTGGATTTCTTGGATGGTTTGTGTCAAGAATTTTTTAGATTTATTTTTTTTTTTTGACAGATACATCGATTTCTTCCACTGTATCTTCCACATCTGAGATTCTTTCTTCCATCTCTTGTAGTCTGTTGGTTATGCTTACCTCTTAGTTCCTGTTTTCTTTCCTAGGTTCTCCTTCTCCATGATTTCTTCCCTTTGTGTTTTCTTTAGTTTTTCCAATTCTATCTTCAGATCTTGAACTGTTTTCTTGATTTCCTTCACCTGTCTGACTGTATTTTCCTTCAATTCCTATGCCTGTTTCTTTGAACATTCCTCTGTTTCTTTTATTTTCTTTTATTTTTTTAGTGATTTAATCATACCCTCTTTGAAAGCCACAAACTGTTTGGCTGCATCTTCCTGTATTTCTTTACGTATGGCCATAATCTGTTTTATTATATCTTTGCCTCATTCTTTATGCATTTTATTTGCTTCCTCCTCTTCATAAGCATAGATGTAAGGTCATCTTCTTGAATTTCACTTATGTTAGGGTGTCCAGAGCTACTTGCCCCTAGATAACTGGGTTCTGGGTATGCCATATTACTTTGCCTTTTTTTTTTTTTTTTGGTTGTGCTTTTTCGCTGTCCTCTACCCATCTCTCTGTCTCAGGTGTTGTCTGTTAATTTCTGGTGCTTGCTGTGTCCTGGGGTGGGGAGAATCCCTTTGGAGGGGTTCTGAAGGAGTTCTCCTCAGCTTTTTAGGTATGGTCAACTGAATGGTAGTGATTCTCAGGAATTGTCACAGTTCATTTCAGGCATATGGACCTGTGTGTTAACTGTAGTGTTCAGGAAGGCTCTCCTCTCATCAGGAGAGGTCCTGGTGATGGCTGCCCTGCTGCTGGGTTTCTTGTTCTGAATTTAGTGAGCTGGAGCTGTTGCTCTTAAGGTGTGATTGTTGGGTGCAGCCCTCTTGAAGAACCAGGGATTCCCACAGTTTTGTCAGTTTAGCTAGGGATAACTGGTTGATCCTTGGTGCAGTATCTGAGGGCTGCTGTAATGGTGCTCCAGCTTTTGTAGGTCTGAGGATGCAGCTGTGTGCACTAGTGCCCTAGTGGTACTCAGTAATAGCAGGTGAGCATGGTGCTCAGGCCTGCAACAGAAGGCTAGAGCCTAGAGTCTTTTGAATCCAGAAAGTCTTCTGGAGCTGGGTATCCTGAGCGTTGGACCTGATGATTTCCTGCTGTGGGGTTTCCTCCTTTGAGGGACACCCAGACTTTGTTTTGGGGACCACTGTTCTGTCTGGGATAGCGAGTACAACCCACAGGCACAGACAGGCGTCATGGCTCTGCCTTTCTGATGATTTGGTGCCTAGGCGTCTGCTGAAACTGGGTAATTTTTCCCAAGTCCTTTTCGGAGTGGTGGTATCGGCTGAGTGCTCTGAGATCAGACCTGCTGTTCCCCTCCCTGTGGGTTTGCACCCTTCAGAGAAACTCAGTCTCTGGTGCCCTGGGGCCCACAGTTCTATCTGGGGGAGCGATTCAGGTGCCCAGGCAGGACTCTGTGCCATTGCCTGGGTCCCCAGCTCTAGCTCCGGGATGGCTCCTGGGGCGCCCCTGGACCCTGGGTCTTTTCCAGGGAATGCCTGGGTGACCCAAGGTCAGTCCCAATAATTTCCTGCACCGTGGGGTTCTCTCTCTACTGGAAATCCCAGTCCCTGATGTTGAGGAGCCCACAGTTCAGTCTGGGACAGTGATCAGAGCAATCTGGCATGTGGCTCTGGGCTGGTGACCAAGTGCCTGGAGGAACCAGGATCTCTTCTGAGGTTTAGCTGGGTGAGTTGAAGCTGATTGAATCCCTCTCTCTAGGGTATTCTCTCACCTGGGAAACACAATCACTTGTGTTTTAGGGCCTCGAGTTCTGACTGCTGGTCACTGTGCCCATCCTGCTGTGCTGCTGGTCAGAAGGAGAGTCATCCTGGCGCCGCCATCTTGGGAGCTCCCCTTATTTTATTTTTAATAATAGCTTTTCTTTCTTTTATTTTATTTTCCTTCTTTTTTTTTTCTTTTTTTTTTTTTTTTTTTTTTAAGATAAATTCTTTTAGCCGAGACTGGCCTAGTTGAACTACATAGTTAAGAAAGACTTTGAACTCTTAATTATCCTGCTTCTGTTCCCCAAATGCTGGGATTGTTTTAAAATCAGATTCAGGGTGGTTTATTGTTTGTTTGTTTGTTTCCTTCAGAGGAGGGATTGTTTATTTTTTCTGAGACAGAGTCTTATGTGTAGCCTTGGCTAGCCTGGAACTGGCTGACCTCCAACTAACAAAGATCATTGCCTTTGCTTCCCTGGAGCTTTTTTGTATGGCATTTAAACATGCATTATTATACATAATACTGGATTTCGTTATAATATTTTCATAGTTGTATGTAATGAATGTATCTTGATCATATTAAACTCCCCATTATGTTCTCTTATCCTACTCCTGCTGATCCTCTCCTAATTAGTCCTTTTACTTTCATGTCTTTTTTGCATGTTTGTATGTGTGTGACCCAGTGAATTTAAGTAGGGTGGTTTCAGAACAATGGAAACCTTAACAGGGGCTCACGAAAATGTATTTTATTCTCCCAAACAGCTATTAACTGTCTGCAGATACACAAGGAGGGTTTAAGCCCTTCCATTGAATCTGTTTGAACCCTGAAGGTTGTGAGGAGCCCCTTATCCCCAAACAGATATTTACTTATATGTATGTGTGCGTGTCCATGTGTAGATACATACATATGAGTGAAGTTGCCTTCAGAGAGAGGCATCAGATACCTGGAGGTGTTTGAGCTGCCTGAAGTGGTGCTGAGAAGACTTGGTTCTTCTGGAAGAGCAGCATGGGCTCTTAACTGCTGAGCTATCTGTCCAGTTTCCCAAAACAAAAATTTCAAACCGCCATTTACCAGTCATAATTCCAAAGTGTATAGTAGATGGGGAAAACCCCGGAGTGTATTTGGCTATAGAATAGGCATGTCGTATACAGAGTAGAATACTCACCTTACGAGAAGAAACGGAATCACCTTTATCATCCCTGTGCTTCACAGAGGCCTCTTTATTATTGATGACAAAGGAATCCTAAGACAGATTACTCTGAATGACCTTCCTGTGGGTAGATCTGTAGAGGAGACACTGCGTTTGGTTCAAGCCTTCCAGTACACCGACAAGCATGGAGAAGGTACCTTTCTTTCTGAAACCTTATTTTTTTATTTGAAATTATCCTATGTGATTATAATGAATTTTGGTCCTTTTTTGCCTCTCATTACCCTCTTAATTGCTTCTCCCACTAAAACTCTTCTTCCTACCAAGTTCCCTTCTACTGTTATTGGTGACCCACTGAGCTTCATTAAGGTTGTGAGTATGAGGTGACTATGAATGGGGTTATTTCCTGGACCATGGGCAGTTTATCAATAGCTTTACCCCTAAAGAGAATGACACTTCCTCCCCCATTAAATGTCTCTCTGAGGAATGATGAGGTGTATGCATCCCTCCCTTGTCCATGGTAGAATGTTGATATGCACACTGTTGTGCAGGTAACCACATCTTCTCTGTGTTCAGCACACCTGTCCTGTCCAGAAGGCATAGTTTCCTAATACTCCTCCTCATTCTCTGGTTCTCAGCACTGTTTCTGTCTGTCTTCCAAGATGTTCCCTGAGCTTTGAAAGAAGTGATACAGATGTCGTTTTTAGGACTAAGTGCTTAACAGTCACTTATTCTTAACACTTGACTACTTATGAATGTTCATTAACTGCTATCCCCTGCAGAATAGCTTTTCACATGAAGGCAGAGAGCAGCACTATCTATGTGTATAAACATGAGACACTGTTATAAGGCAGTTTGACAACATGTCCATGAAGCAAAACAGTAGGAATAGGATCCCTCATAAGGCCTATGACCTCCTGCCCATTATAATGTGTGTGTGTGTGTGTGTGTATATAATATAGTTATATAAAGTATACTATATATATATACATTATATAAGTATATATATATATATTTGGGAGAGCATAATTTTTTTCTGTTTGACACACAGATATAATTTATTCAACCTTAAATCATAATCTTCCCTTAATTCTTCATTCTTCATATTAATATCTTAAAATCACAATATAACATTAAATCCCACAGTCTTTAATATTTCAGTACTTTAAGAGTCCAAGTTATTGTTTGCTGCCTCAGTTTTTTTTTGTTGTTGTTTTTAGTAAAATGAAAAAGTAGATTTATTAATATTTACTATAAAGTCTAGCTAGAATTGTCAGGAGAAATTTTGTCTGAACACATTTTACTCGTTGAAAGAACTCAGTCTATTAAAAATACTCTTGAATTCTGTTTTAACTACACAATGATAAAAAAAAAAATAAAGGCTTGAGAAACTAACATGAGGAAAATTTATCTCAGAAAAAAAAGTTAGAAAATCAATTCAACCCACCCAGTACAAAAATCAATGGTGTTTAGAAGGCTGTGTTTTAAGCATAATTTTAAAAATGTTACCCTTTTATTTTAGTCACAAATTCATAAAAAAGGAATAAAAATGTAATTAAACAATAAGCAATCATGCTATCTTTATAAATATGTTTCTCATTTGTCTACTTAGTAGTTTTCTTTCATGATGTAAATTATACATTATGATTACTAAATAAATAGGCAGTAGAGGGAGAGTCCTTGTTAACTAAATAAACACATACCTTGATGCAGAAAGGTTTTACTCATAAGCTCTTACTTTTTATTAGAAGACACAGTATTAACTATCTTACCAAATACTGCTCTTATTAGCAAGAGCATACCTGCTATTTTATCTTATTGTATTTGAATGACTACAGAGACAAGTCTGAGCTCTTCACAGGCTGATTTCACACACACTCTAGGAGCCAGCACCTTTTAACCTGCTGATCCCAGCTACTCACACCAGCACTTCTGGGTAGCAGTACTTGCTACCCATTGCTGGCTAGCCATTAAAATTCCTCTTAGAACTTATCAACAGTCTACAAGGAACATTTGTCTTAACCACTATAAAGAAAAAGCCATTTTAATTATTTTTTGTTTGTGGCAATGGGAAATATATTTTTTAAACTTTATCAGAGCATAATATATGTTGCACTAAGACAAATTCTTATAAAATGTAAGTTACATATGAAAATAATTTACATTTCTAACTTTTGTAGTACATAGAAAAAAAATTTAAAACTTTTTATTGATTTCTTATATATTTCATATCATGTGTCCTAATCCCACTCATCTTCCTGTCCCTTCCTATCTTCCCTCTGCAACCTCCCCGAAAGGAAAATAAAAAAACAAAGAACAACAACAACAAAACCCCCTCATCATGGAAACTGCAGTGTGTCACAATGTGTCACACGGTATTCCCCGTTGTCCACACAATCTTTACTTGCAAATGTTCCTTGCAGTGATCATTGCTATGCTTCCAGGCCTCTGGCTTCCGCTAGCCTATCAATACTAGATCCTCAGTGGGACTCCTCTCAGATATCCTGTTGTTGCCCTGTGCCATGGAGAACCCTGAGGCTTTGCATCTGCAGGACCGAACCCTTGATGCCATCCAGCAGTTCATAGGTGGGATAGATGTTGGCGTGTGCCAACTCAAGTCTGGATCTGGACCTGGGTGGTAGCATAATTTAATTTCTTGTTCTAAATGTAATGTGAATGCTTCCGACATACACGGATTATGGTTTTAAATTTAGTAGATTTCTTTTGGCAAGCAAAATTATTAACTTGAGTTTTTTAATAAAATATCACTATTATCTTCTGTGCTTACTATAGTAAGGTAACAAAAATATTCCTAATTTTGCATAGTCCCTTTAGATAAACTGAAAGAATAAAAAAGGTTCTAGAATTTTTGTTTGTTTGTTTGCTTGTTTTTTGAGACAGGGTTTCTCTGTGTAGCCTTGTCTGTCTTGGACTCACTTTGTAAAGCAGGTTGTCCTTGAAGATCCCCTGCCTCTACCTTCTTGAGTGCTGGGATTACAGGTGTGTACTACTGCTCCTGATTTCTAGAGTTTTTAAATTCTATTTCTATAAAAGTTGTAATACTAATATGACTGTTTAGTAGTGTATATTTTATTGGTATGTGACATTATTATGCTTAGCTATGCAGTCATTTTATCACTGTATTGCAATTAACTCATTTGAGGAAAATGTCTCTGTCAGGTTGTCCTGCAGGTGAGACTCTTGGGTATTGTTTTGATTAATGATTCATGTGGGAGGGCCCAGCTAAATGTGAGCAGTGCCGCCCCTCGGCTGGTGATCTTGAATGCTAAAACAAAACAAAACAGGTTGAGCAAACCATGGAGATCAAGCCAGGGCAACACTTTTCCATGGCTCCTGCTTTACTTTCTGTTTGTCCTTCAAGGATGGACTGTGATGTGAAACATGTAAGTGAAATAAACCCTTTACTCCCTAAGTTTCTTATGGTCATGGAGTTTCATCACAGCACTAGACACCCTAACTAAGACATTCCTCAAGCACCTGCTCAGTGTTTGCCCATCAACTCTGCCTTACTGAGTTTGTTCCAATGGCCATTCTGATTTAGCTATCTAAATCATTACAGTTCTTAGGATTATTCAGAATCTACTCATCCAGTCCTTCACAAGTTTCAGCACTAGCTAAATAGAAAAAGACAATTTTTGCTAAAATAGAATATGGTATATGAACCTTTAAAAGTGTAATTGCTGAGCTGAGTGAGGTGGGTCAGGCCTTTAATCCCAGTACTCAAAAGGCAGGAATAGGTGGAGGTGAATCTCTATAAATTTAAGGCCAGTTCTACATAGTAAGTTCTAAGCCAGCCTCAGCTACACCCGGAGACCCTGTGTCAAAAAAAAAAAAAAAAAAAAAAAAAAAAAAAAAAAGTTAAACAGTAATTCCTGAAAGTATATTTTGTTTGGTTTTGTTTGAATATATGTTTGTGTTAGCATGTCTGTGTGGGAATATGTCCACATACTTGCAGAAGTCAGAGGTCAATCCCCTGTACTTAAGAGTAATTATGTTGTTCCTGAGAAGCAAACTCAGGTTATGTGGAAGAGCAAAATGCACTCAGCCACTGGACCAGCTCTCTGGTACCTGAGAGTAGATTTTGTGTGTCCTTACTACAAAAACAATGAGTTAATTGAGATGATAGACAGGTTAGTTAGTTTGATCTAACAATCCCACAATGTATGCATATATAAAATATTACTCTCACCTCAGACATGTATAATTTGGCTAAATTTGGGAGTGTAGGAAATATAACTCATGAGTCCTTAACTCATCACTTTCTAAAGCCTGTTGAAAACAGCACACCTTGGCATCAGCACAAAACGTAGCAGGATATAAGCCAGATAATCTTATTGGTCAGTATATAAATTTAGAGGAATTTTTTCCTCACCTAGGCTTGTTTGTTCACCAGATTCCCAGATCTTCCAATTTCATCATAGATAGCTCCTTTATTTTTCATATTATAATGTAAGTATAATTGGAAAAAGTTAAAAATAAACTGCTTGTTAATAAACTATGAAAATAAGTTCTTTAGTGTGAGCAGACAAGCTAACAGAAGCCAGGTGCTTGTTAGTCTGGACATATTTAATGGGATTTTTTTCTTTCTTTCAAATGGAAAT